>JANSTP010270447.1:0-10449 GCA_025330745.1 Cladonema radiatum | reverse complement strand
GAAAGTAGAAAAGTTAGAGATGTAATTTCTGCCGACATGTGACAAATAATAAATAATATTAATATTAATATTCCGACTGCCCGACCCAACATTAAACCATCAAATATCCGCAAAACAACAAATTAAATCACTCTCGCCTAAGGAAACAAATACCTTATCTTGGCTACTGAAACTTTCTATGACTATACCATAAATGGTCTTGAAGATTGTTTTCTTCAATGCCACCACTTTGCCGTGGCAGCCACGTGATAGTTCACAGAATTTTCATTAGTGTTTTCCAATATTTTTCAAATGACCTTGTTTAATCTTTACTTATTTTCCTAGAGCCCTGTCAAAGCAAGTCCTGTCACACTGTTTGCAGCTGGTGATCAACAATATTAACACTGTAAAAGAAAATCATTAGAAAGTTCACTTGACGTTTCTATGGCACACTCATTGATTTGAAAATAAATATCTTTTGAGCTCAGTGAAAATTTTGAGCTCAGTGGGCACACTGGCTTTAGGTGTCTTGGAAATATTGACAGATGAGTATAAAATAAAGACTTATAAGAAGAATCTGTAAAATGTGTAAATAAGAAATAAGTAAATTATTTGAAATCCATAAGTTCATCAAAAATTATCAGAAAATTGTTACAAGTTTATATTGTGCACACTAAGAAAAATTCTGATGTTGCACAATTTTTTTAATAAAATTTACAGACCCAAACTGAAAATTTAATCCTGGTCTGTTAAATGCACAGAATCAAGTATTTCTATCTTACTACTTTAAGAATATTTTGTCTCTAAAAATACTAATTTCCATACAAAATAGGAGCATTTCTTAACTTTAAGGACAGGAATAATTAAGAAAAAGCTGTTTTATGATGTTATTTTATTCTGGTCTGTAAATTGTACAAAACTCTGAATTGTACACATATCTGAGAATACTCCATACACCCTGAAGATTCAAAAAAAATATAAGAATTGCTTCGGACAAAAAATTCGAGCATGATTACAATTGCCACCGTACTATACGAAACTTACCATCAAAAATGCCGAAACACACAAAACATGAAGCAAATTCTCCATATACATTTTTTCAACAAAAGAATGTTGTTGATGTAAAAAATTTCAAGACTGAAAAATCTACTTTGAACAAGTTTATTCAGTACAGCAAAAAGTATTAATTATTTACATTTGTCTTTTAAATAGACTATGCAAACTAACTTATTTGATTTATTTTCAATATGCCAGTTATCTTTTCCTTAACATTTGTGAGAGAAAAATATCTAAATATGATCATAGAAAAATAATATATATTACACTGTTAATGAATAATAAATAACTCGCTATTGAAATCAAAATATATTTTGTAATTCACTAGTTTCAAATATTTCAATGCATTCATAATCAGTTCAGCTTTTTAGATTCCAGATTATCATATTTTGAAAAAGCAAAAGCAAAAGCAAAAAAAAAAAAAAAAAAATTCAAATAAAAAAACTCCTTGCTGTGGAGTTTATCAGGGTGTATGAATGCAAAGTTCTACAAATTGATTTTAAAATCAAATTTCTTTTTCTCGTAAAGTTGACTGACTAACTCATTTAAATATGAATTTCATAAAAATTATTGATGTAAATGTTACTTCATAAACATTAATGTGTAGAAACATACTAGGTAACGACTAAAAGAAATTGACTAAAATCAAAATCAAATTAACTAAAAAAATTTTCTTATCAAAAACAAGCTCTTAAATATGATAGCAATTTAAACTTGCGCAATGCTGGGCAACTTCTTATAAGATAGCAACAATTAAATTTGCAAAAGAGTTTACAGTGAAACATACTAAAATGACCACCTCTATAAGAAGACCACCTGTCTATAAAGATCACTATTTTTTGGCCCTAAAGTAGCATTTTCTATTGTTTTCAACCTGTATAAGACTACCTGTCTAAGAAGATCACTTTTTTATGGTTCCTAGAGTGGTCTTCTTATACAGGTAAATCACTGTATATTAGACTACTTAAGAACTTCAAAAGAAAATCAAGAGCTTAAAGTTGTGGTCAACAAGCAATGATTGAAAAGAATTGAAAATTGGTCACCTTCAGTTTATTTGACATGATCACACCATTCATGCTAGGATTCCTACTTTGAAATATTGTTTATGTCAAGTATTACATAGTAGTTTCTCCCCCTCCATATTGAAATTCTCATTTTAATCCATGTGTAAAAATCAAAAGATATTTACAAAAATATATAAACCAAAAGCACCTTCTGTGAATGCTAGAATTGAAGAGGGAAAACTTAAGCAAGCTAACAGATTTAGAAAGGGCATTTTGGTCTGCAAATTTGTAGAATTGTAAATTCATCAGAGAGTGTTACAAAATTAAAAGTAACTTTTTGGTGGGAAACAATGGCAATTAGAAAACAATTGATATCAGTAACTTCAAATGTGTAGGCTGTAGCGCTTTTGTTATAAAACTAAAAAAACATTGTTTGGAAAGAATAAAATGTGCAGCAAAAAAATCACACTACAGAAATTAGTTAGTAAGTGTGATTGAATAATTGGAGACAACATTCCCACACTTCTAGTAATCTATCCGAAAGTTTAATATCAAGACCCCTACAGTAGTATTACAAACCAAACTTGGTACAAATATATCCCAAATATATTTAGAGATTTTAAAACAAATTCTTACAAATCTGCTGCTATGGTCAGTAACAGAATGTGGTGTCAATCACTATCTTATTTCAAACATTTAATAACATGACTCCAACATGACCCCTTTATTTACTGAAATTGGCACATGTATACAACATTATATTCTTGAAATGCCTGAAACAAATTAGCTGCTTCTTGAAAGGCACTGTTTACAACACAGGGATCCAGCAACTTCCAGCATAAATTTTCAAAACTTTTTTTAAATGGCTAGACTTTTAATAACTTAATTGTTTAATCAATCTTTTTCCTTACCTTTCAAATTTTTCATATTCTTTATGATGTACATCCCTTTGTCAGAAGAGGATCGCGTTCCACATAAAGGGATGGTTCAGCAATATTTTGTTGAGAATATGTCATGTTCTTGAAATCTTTTGTTGGGATTACATGATGGAGTAATAACAATGAACCTGTAAAAACCAATATCTATACAAAACAACATTATATTCAAAAGTTATAATAAGTTACTAGCAATTTATTAAAAAACTCTCCATTATACCTTTAATGAAGAATTTTTTTGCAAAAAAACATTTAAATTAACGCAATTTGCCAAAAAAATCCATTACCTGTTGTGACCATTTAACCAGAAGTTAATTGGAAATAATTAATTGGAAAAATGATCAACTCCAATGGAAATGTTTGACTGGTTATTCTTTGAGATATTAGACCATAAAAGTATCAAGTTTTTTTCAGCCACTCTTAGAGGGTGTTACTTGATCAATTGGAAATCATCTAGATAAAAATATAAAAAACCTATATTTGGGAACTCCTGTTTTAATAATCCTACCTCATCTAGGTACTTTATTTGGTTTTAAAATGCATTCAATTTAATTATATTTAGCATTTTTATAAAATTGAATATGTACTATTTACTAATGTAAACAAATTACTATTTCCCCTTATTAAACCCCTCTTTTCCAGCACCGTTTCTAAAAAATTATCAAAGCACATCCGGTGGGGGGTGTGTGTGTGTGAACAGCCAGAATGTTACTGTTGAACCAAAAAAATCTAGTTTTTATTTTTGATTGTCAAGGTAACCGTTATTTACTTTAACGATTTTATTTTCTATGATTCCTGAATCAAAGGGGAATATGTAGATTGTTTCTAGAAATATAAAAAATTGCTCTATGTTCTATATTGATTTTTGTCTTTTTCTATTATTATTTTTTACCAGGGTAGGAGAGAGATGAGGCAGTCAACAGTGCAGAAAAAAACTATAATTTCATGCAATTCTCATTAGACTCATTTACATCTTTTGCCACATTAGCTGTTGTTCCTTATTAGGACAAGCCATGATACTTACTGTTTTTCTTTTCCATGGCAAAATGTTTTAAGAAATAATCTTTATATTCACATTTGAACAAAATATAGGTCTATGAAAACTTTAACAAAATGATACAGTCGTAATTTAAGTTCACTGAATTCAATTACCTTGAAAGGAAAGTGCATTAAGGCAAGCATCGATTATTTAAATATTTGACAGCCATACTACTTAAGTTTAGTTAGGTTTTCTTTATTAAACGCCAGTTGACCTCAGGTTCAACATCTGGTGGCCTCTATAAACAGACACCCCTAGTGTACTTTATGCTCCCATTTGTGCTTACAACGTCAACTGACAGTTGCTCCAATAAACAATCTGAGAGTGAGCTGGCTAAGGACTCAAACCTCTACCGGTACGAACCTATCATCGAATTTTGCAGTTAAGTGATCACCACTACACTGAAATATTTTTTACTCAACGTACTTAGTTACTTGCAAAAACGCATGTAAGTTTTCAAAGTATCGTAGTCATTACATCAAAACGTAATATGTCATATATGGTTAGTACAATACTTTCCTAAAGAATCAAAACACTATGTTACTATGCTACTGATCCTGGCACCCAAGTGTTAAAATCACATAACTCACATATTTAGTGTGATTATCAATACTTGAATTTGATTACACTGTATAAAACACACCAATTTGCAATATGATGCTTAAAAGTCCCGTTATCTGATTCTGTACATAGCTTTTTGGTAGAGAGGCTCACATGTTGTGGTACAACCATTGATATAGAATACTGATAAAAGACAAAACAAGAAGCTAATATTGAGCCAGCTTTTCCAATTATCATATTAAATTTCAATTAAAAGCATAAAACTTCAAAAAACAAAACCAACTGGAAGAATTAAGAAAAATTTGAAGCACGGGATTTAATTTTGTTTAACTTTATTCAGGTTGGGCTCTTGAGGTCTCAGTCTGGTTGGGGGGGGAAGATTCCGCCCCCCCCCTAAGATCTTCCAAACTACTTACCCAATTTCTATCAAACTTGGTACCTTCTTAGAACAACCTTCTATGAACATTTTGGTACCATTTTGGGTTTCTGACGTCATCAATATATGATGACATCATCATTTTCCAAAACACACCCCAAAAATATTGGAAAAGTTAGGGTAAAAAAAGCTGATATTTGATGGACCATATCTCTAGAACGGAAAAACATTTTTACATGCGGTTTTTTGCATTATTCCGATTTTTTGCGGAATCGGTCCAAAAAATGGGCTTACCATGTGTTCAAAAGGGCGTGGCCACACCCAATATGTGCGTGGTCACCCAAATTTTTTCCCACCAAAATGTTCCCAGATAATTTTTATGAAAAGTCACCAAGTTTCTTTGCAATAACATTTATTCATTCGTGAGTAATTAGCAATAATATGGCAAAGTGGCGGATTCCACTCCCCCCTCCTCGACCTGAATAGGGTTAAACAGGGATGATAAAAAATAAAGCATTAACACTCCATTCTCATTGGGGTCCCTTTATGAAAAAATAAATAAATGAATGAAATATAAATAAACAATATAAATAAAAAAAATTTAAAACAAAGAATAAGAAGGTGGAGATACTAATAACACTCTGATCTAAATATCTTTCAAGAATACGTTTAAGGGATTCCCAGGTGAAAACATCAGTTGGATTCATATGAAAGAGGAGAAAAAATGATGAACACCAGTTGTTATTTCATCTCAATCCGACTTTCGGTTCTCGAGATATTTGAGTTCAAAGATTTGTCACTTAGGGAATTTCCCTACATAGTTGAAGAATTTGTGATGTCATCTAGTGTATAGAAAAATTGCCCTGATCTTGAATGCTCAATATCTCAGGCTATAACATAATTCCATGCATGAAAATTTATACACAATTTGTACACATTAAGGAAAATTCAATTACAAAAAAAGTTTTCAAAACTAATTTTTTCTTTACTAGTTCCAGGCCCTTTTTTATTTTGGGGTTAGGCTCAATATCTACTAAACAAAGCTTTTTGTCAACAAATGTCATCTTATTTTGATTTTGGAATCTTTTAAAGAATTTTTAAGTTAAAAAATAATTTTAAAAGATATTATCAAAAGCTCTATATTGAGGACAGCACGATTTTCACAAGGGGCCTGGGACTAGGGACTCAAAGCTTATTTATCAAAAAATTTCTTGCAGAAGAAGTGTAATACACATCAACCATATATATGAAAGTTTTTAGCACAATAGCACTATTATAAGCTAAGATATTTAAAATTCAAATTCTTTTCTTATGAAATATATACTGTATATTGTATATTTTTGATTGTGAAGTGTAGTGCACTTTCAATCTTGCATAATTTGAAAAGATTAGCCAGGGATAATCTTCCAGAAACAGGTGAGAAAATTATTGAAAAAGAAAAGACAACTTAATTTCTTGGCGCGATAGTGACTGAAAATCTTAATTTGAACAAATATTGAGAGCATAAATAGTAAAATTTCAAAAAGGCTGGGAATACTATAAGGCAAGATCATTCATAACTACTATGCATTCATAGATTGCTATACACATTCAAAACCTATATTTGATGCAGCCAAAGTTTTCAATGTATATAATATGAACATTTTCAATATTCTGTGCCTAATGTTTAAAATATAATCTGAAGTAGCTCCAGAAGTATTTAAAAAGAATTTCAAACATAGACCTCAAAACAAGTATGCAGTGAGAAAAACTGGACTTTTATTTAATAATGTTTGAGTGATTACAGAGGACCAAACCTTTTAAATATGAGCTAAATGAGAATCAGGAAATTGATAATTGTGAAACCTTTGAAGCATTTAAATGCAAAACGAAAGAAATTACCTTGAAAGTATAAAATTTTTAAATACACTTTTAAACCTGCTGTCTGTCTTAAACCTGCAATTTGTATAGATATTTAACATACTAATTTTTTTGTTACAAAAGGTGTTGGCAATAAGATCTTAATTTTCTTTCGGCCACCTATGCCCTCTTTATAAACTTTTTACTAAATTTAAGTAATATGTGTATCTATGTGTGTATGTGACATAGTAAAGTGCTTGAGGCAGCTGCAAGGGGCCTCACTTGAAGGAAATTGAATATTCCTTCCAGAGAGCCCAAAACCAAGCACTTGGAGGCTCTACTTTGTGAGATACAGCAAGTTTTATCCTTAAATTTCTTCTTTAGAAAATGCTTCATTTATGAAAATGGCTGGTCCTGTATGGGATATTGCTATTTGTTCCTTAGTAAGCAAAAAGTAGATAAACTTAGAAAACTAGGAGTATTAGACTAAAAATATTTTCCTAGTACTATTTACTAGAATAGGCAATTATCAGAAAAAGGCCTAGGTGAAATTGAAACTGTTTAGCTGGCTATATTGCTATGAAAACAGGCCCGTAGCAGACTGTTTTTGGATGGGGGGGGGGCTAGGCGCACAATCCAAAATATTGCCCACCATGGTTGGGCGGGGAAGAAAGTTTTGCATTTTAAAACATCTTAAATGGCTATTTCAGCGTTTTCCAGGACATGACATTGATGATCGGATTCGGATTTGTTAGAATGAAAACTATGAGTTACAGCTACCTTATCCATCAACTTAAGTGTAGGAAGATGGATTCTGTATCAACTGACGGAACATCAGATTGAATTTTTATTGTGTGTCAGTATATGAGAAAAAAAGTTAATTTTATAACTTATATCTTAGAAAGACTGGTGTGTTTGAAGTACAATGAAATGCAATTTCAACTCTAAACAAATAGCTATACAGGGGTGACGACACTTGGAGCTCAATATGTCGCCCACCATGGTTGGGCAACCAAGAAAATTTTGGAATTTAATTAGAAGCTCTATAACAGCTTTCAGCGCTAATTTAGAAAACAAAATTAATGGAATTTCCTCTGGAATAAACGTTAAATTTAAAAAAAATAAGAGAACTTTTGTTAAAATTATCTTTGCAGATACATGCTTTCCCACTGAAATTTGTACACAAATTAGCAGAACGCAGCAGGTGTTCGTGCTGTTCCTTTAGTTGGGTTGAACAAACATTCCTTGTTTTACCTGGATTAAGGAATTCCCAATTAGTGTTACTTTCAATAGTTGAAAACATCTTTTAGGTTCGATGATCAGTATTAATAATGTCAAATTTAGTCTTGAAACATTTGAAAAATGTTCAAATAGTCTTAGAAATTGCAAGCAATTGATGTTAAAAAGACTACATGACCAGTCTTTTTTCTTAAACGTAGAGCGGTTACAGATAAGAATAGAGTATTACTGGAAGGAATTTTAAAGCTTTTTTTTGAGTATTCTCATGTTTTTGTTGAAATAAAATAAAAACTATTTTATTTGGCAAAATTCCCCACTCTGCTACGGGCCTGGAAAAACATGAAGTTGCACATTTTCAACCAACCTTAAAACAGTCAAGGAAATCTTTTAATTAACAAGAGTCCTGATAATTAACAGATACTTGCAAGTTATAGGAATTCAACCTGATAATTAACAGGGATGCCTATTAATTTCAGATTCAAAACTTTGTAACTTGTGTGTGCCAGTAGAGAGATTGTGAGCTGTGTTAGTCTCACTAAGAAGACTTTTGTCAGACAATTTTTGTTCAAGTGATTCTGGTTGTATTATTGGTGCATATAAGAAAAGGGTTCCTAGGGAGACATAGAGATATACACTTATAAGGAGTGTGATAATAAAAATCAAACTGTTGCTTGGGGACAACAGCAGTTTCCTGACAGTTGCGTGCACATGATAGCTTGCTCGTGCACTGCAAAGTATCCAATCTGGTACTAATGAAAGGGTAATTTACAAATATTGAATTTATAGTACTAAACACTAAAAAATGGAAAGAAATTGAGTCAACCATCAGATTCTAAACATGAAAGTTAATCATTTATGTTGGAAACATCAATATGGGTATATATCTGCATTTGGTATCATTCAAGGTGGACTCCAAGATCCCAAACAGCTTTTTTGTTCTGAAAGATCTTTTGGCAAAAAATTCAAATGTGAAATCCCTGTTTTCCCAAATCTTTTTAGTTATTGAGTTATTAAGGCAAATACCCTCTTTTGACATCACATTTTTAAAAACGCTTATTTTTTGCCACATGCTTACTTATTCAAAGTTAATCATAGCATATACTTTCAAAGATTCTGTTGTAACAATTCTAAAATACAAAAAAATTATTGGTTCCCAAAAGGATACCTTTTAAATAAACTGAATGAAGTTTCTCCCGCTTTGCTGATTTAGCTGTAAACCTGGTAACTAACCGGAAAAGAAAGAAAAACTTTCAACATAAAAAAATGTGACTGTAGAAAGAAGTAAAACTTCTAACGTAGAGTATTTTAACAGTTTAAATGTGCTCTTTTCAAAGGAATTGCTAACTTTTTACAATTGCCAGTAGAATACACCATTTCACAATTGGCAAAAATGACTTACCCGACATGTGTGAATCGATGAATATGAATATGAAGAAACTTTGAAAACATGAAGGAACTTTCTAGCAGTGGTAATCAAGAAACTTCAAATGCAATTTATAAGTGGAGCGCAGCATTGATGAAAGTCAAAAATTTGAAAGTAATTGAGTTTTAGGGGCAACATCCATAGCAAAGTATGTCACACAAAACGTCAATGCCATGTTGTATGGGCGTGTCATCCTCTATAACATTTATGTGTAGCAATTTTGGGTATTTTAACTAATAGACCAAAAGTGTAATTTTCAACAGTTATAAAACATGATAAGCAGCTATAAAGATAATTTTTAAAATATTAACCTGATAAAATTTCAGAAATCTTTTTTCACTTGAAGGCAGAATCAAATCAAATCAAATGTCATCACCTTATCATAACTTCCAAATTAAATGTCATCACAGTAAATAAAGCCAGCTAAAGCAAAATACTATAAGAACACCAAACTGAATTTGGACTAAAAATCATACACTTTAATCATAAACTTTCGACTCTTTAAACTAAAATTAAGAAAATAAACAATTGTATAGTTCATTCGTTTACATGATTCTGAAGTATTGCTTTGAAATACCCATGTCTTTTAGTTTGGCTATAGTCTGAAACCACTCTGCATATTCAGTAATTTTTTGAAATTGCTCTGAAGCTGAACCTTTCACATACATCAAAAGGAAAATAACTGTATAGGAAAAATTTAAGGGAACTCTCAGAAAGAAAAGCCTGTAAATTTTCAAAATAATTGCCAGTTTGATGATATTTTGCAGAACCAGACTGGGTCGTAATCTAAGTGAAAAGACATTCTAAGGTGCTTTGGACAATCGCTTTTTAACAACTTATTGCTGTTAAAGGAGGAAGGGGGCTTTCTCCAGGTTGTTAGAATTAAAAAAAAAAAAATAAAATAAAAAGATAAATGAAAGACAAGACCTTTTTGAAAGACAAGAGCTTTATTTGCAAATTCTATTTTAAAAAACAGCTTGGCTATGCTAATTTATTCT
>JANSTP010270436.1:0-10450 GCA_025330745.1 Cladonema radiatum | reverse complement strand
TTTTTATGAACAGCTTTATGAAATAGAATGTACATAAACGTTTTAGTAATTCTATTTCTCATAGCATTGTAAATAATATAATGTTATTAGTCACAGTTTCGAAATAAATATCTTATCTTATCTTATCTTATCTTATCTTATCTTATCTTATCTTATCTTATCTTATCTTAATAATAACAATAACAATAAACACTAATAACAAAAATTCCTTTATTGAAAGTTGACATGAAATACATTACAATAAAAAATAGTTTTTGCTTCAGCAGTGCTAATAAAAGTGAAGCGAAAAAAAAGTATATCAATTTTCATATCACCAACGAAACAAATATGAAAACTGAAATAATAAATATATAATATTAATAAAACGAATAATGAAAAGCTAAACATGTGGGGTGCAGAGAGAAAATTATTATATAAATTAAATATTGACACAATATTTTACATGTTATGAGTAACAGTATCTAATACCACTATGAAACCACCCATCCACCAGCCGAAAAAGTTTGTAAATTGCTACAAAGCACTATTAAATGAGGTACCCAACACTTTCACTAAATTAGAGTTTTAATGTATTTACCTTACGGCCCTAAAAAAATAAAAGGAATTGTAGATTAAAAAAAAAGAAAGAATTGCATAGTTTAGAGCACCCTCATTCAATTATTAGTTCATAATAAGTTTATGTTATCGAGTTTCACGTTACTTTTAACGGAAAGAAACTTTAGTTCCTTGGCGAGTCACTAGCTTCTAAGACTATAGAGATTTTAACAGGGGATTTTTTCGGTAATTACTCTTGAAACAATTTTATTGATACTAAACAATACAATTTCTTGCAATTTGAATAATATTGATGATAATAATATTATGGAGATCAAATAATAATAAGAGTGATATAATGACAATGACAGTTGTAGATAATGATAATGACATATCGATAAGGAACGTGGAAATTAGATGATAGTGATAATTGTACATAATGATGGCATGATAATGAAAATGTTATTGTGATATTGATAATGATAACCAAATGATATTGACATAATGACGATTGATATAATGTTAATGATAATGGTAATAAAGATAGAGGCAATGATGATGATGATGATGATGATGATGATGATGATGATGATAGTGTTGATAATAACACAACACTATTATAAAACTGAAATTAACAGTAATAGTTGCGTAGAGGCAGAGGTTATTACAAAGTGGGGCAGGTATTACAAAGTTGGGCATAACAGCATTTCGTTTAAAAGTTATGAGATTTTAAAGTTTTGGCCATTTTAAAAAATTAATAGTATTGATAATAAAATACAAATAAGTATTAAATAAGTATTAAATATTATTATTCAAATAATTTATTGTTTTCTTTACGAATTTTAGTTTATGTTCTTCATAACAAATGTCATAACAAAATGAAAATGTTCTTTTAAAAACATTATTAACGTTCACCTCCTCAGCAACTTCCGATTAAAGTTTTTTGAACATTACCAAATACTGCAAATATCTGTCTCCTGAGGAAAATTTCACTCAAACAAAAAGAAACGAAAAAAGGAAAAAAAAAAAAAAAGAATATGAGGGTAAACTAAGAAATTCTTACGGGAATTCAAAAACAACATCAATAAAGGCAATATGATATTGATTTATATAAGAACACAAGAATAGATGAAAGCTCTTACTTGTCAGGGAGATTTTGAATAAACAACAATGATTTTTTACAAGCGTCATTTTCTCCAAACCAGTCAAATACTTTGGAGTTCACTTCTTCCCCTAAGAAGTTAACAAGTAAAAAACACGTAGAAACAACCTATGACGTATCCAGTTTCCTAGTTTCTTAGACTTTCCTTTGTTGCGCAATGTAATTCAATCACTAATGTTTTGAAAATTCCTTTTTAGCAAAGACTTATACCTTATTAAAGTCGCCAAATATTCGATTTTTTTAGCGAATTACTTTTTCAGTTCAGAAATGATCTTTCCATCTTTGAAAAAAAGAATAAATCAAAAAGCTTTATTCATAGACAAATTTTGTTTTTGTAGCTTTTGACAATTGCAAAGTAAATGATTTTTGAAGGACAAGGCATTTTCAGATAACGTTTTCGATCAAACGCTGAGACCTATACTAGTTTCAATTACACAGGAAAACGTTTGAAGGGTACGTATCTTTAAACACAAAGTTGCTCTTACCAGTTTTCCAATCTACAGCAACAAAATTCATCCCTCTTCGTATCTTCAATTTAGACTCTCTATCATTGATAAAAATTTTTGTTGCTTCAGGGGGTTTGGCACCATCATCATATCCATATGAGATAATTCTAATGTTGATAGAATCTAGAAAGGAACTGATATTTTTTAAGGGCAAAAAAAAATTACAAAAATCAAAAGTGAGGTAGAGGGAGAGATTGTAAAAAGCGAATATCTTAAGAACAGTTAAAAGTTCTTCTTATAGACAGGGAATTTCCTAGGAAAAACTAGCAAAATGGGTAACTAAAGATTATTTTTTTGAAATTGGTTCAGTACATAAAAATAGTCATTTTAATAAACAGTACCTAAAATCTCACTTCCTCGTTGCTAGGCAACTGGCCTAAATTTTGTTTTTTCGGTCAAGAAAAACATTTTTTACAAAGGAGAAAAAACTTGATGTTATCACGCGCTCGATAATTACAGTTTTGATAATTAAAAAATGTTTCATTTCAGTAATTAGCGATCTCTTTAATTGGTAAATTTTTATTGCTTGATTAGACACGATAAACGACAACTTCTTTATTTGGATAAAAATTAACGAAAATAATACCGCGTTCACACCAACTAAACATGTTTAATTTAAACGTGTTTAGCACCATATATGTTTAGTTTAAACATACTTTAAACAGGTATTCGATAATAGGTGTTCACACTGCAAAGTGTGTTTTATTCGCCAGGTTACCTTTCATTATAAAAAAATCACAGAAATTTTGGAGAATTTCAACCAAAATCAAAACAAAGAATTCTGCAACACAGTTATTTTTCATGTTATTCAAGTGCATGAAATGCAAATACATATCGGAAAACATGTAAACTAGCCCACCAAGCAGTCTTTCTTTCACAACAACACTCCAACAATACTGCACTCAATAACAAAATAAAAGCACTTCCTCCCTCTTGTTATTTAGTGAATCCAAACGAATGTCAAATGTATGTTTTCATAACAGAGAAGAGTTTAGCTATGCTCGATTACATGACATGTAAGCGAGATCAATATGTTTTTTACTGCTACTTGAGGGGATTACTTGGGGTGGTACATCGATGGGCTTGTTCACAAAATTATCTCTTTTTTCAAGTAGTGCGCCCTGCATGAAGACATCAAGTTATGGATTCTCGTTTTAAAAATTTCTGCTTCTGTATCATATTCTCTAGCTTTGGCGAAAGTTGAAACCTGGTTGAAATATCTTTCAGGATTGGTGTCTTTCTAAACAAGATTTTGATTTTTCTTGAATAGTTTTGTACGTTTATTTGTCCAGAAGAGTATGTACTTCCATGTCTTCAATACTAGATCTTTTCATGACTTTTTATCTCGATTATGCTGTAAACGTTTTATAGGAAATGGAATCTTGTCACTTCACTTCGCCATTTTGAAACGAGTTTAGTTTTAAACAAGAATTAAACAACCTATCCGAGGTTGTTTTATTTAAACAAGTTTAGTTGGAAACTAGTTTAAATAAAACATGGTTTAAGTTGGTGTGAACAGCGTTTTCCTTAACCATGGTTTGATAAAACACGATTAAAAATTGTTTAGATTTTGGTGTGAACGGGTATAAGAAATCATAGAAATGCCCATATTATTTGCAGTCCTCCACCAGTACAGCGGAAATATGATTCTTTTGAAAGGTTTTGTGTACCGGAATTCGCCGTAAAATAGTGGTCAAATAAAAGTTGTTAGAAAAGCCGCAATAAGCATTTCTTTTTCAACCTTTTCATAGCAATTCCGGCATAAATAATTTTCAAAAATTCCCAACAAAAGTATAAATTAAAACGTATTCAAATAATAAAATCATGGAAATATTTGCATCTTGTAAATACTCGAAGTTCCTCTGGAACATCAATTTAAATTTGTCGGTATACGACGTAAATTTTCGACAGTCGAAAACTTCCTTTTTTTAACCGAGCGCATTGTTTTATCTACCTCTTTAAAACAAAAGAAGAAATTAAAAAATAAAAAGAGAAAAGACAATGTTGTTACTCCTTCTAATTTAACCTTTTTACGGAAACATAATATTGATATACCAATCGATTCAGAACTTTATGCTGATCATTATTTAATAAAAGAAAATGGGTTGAAAAAGCCCGTGTAAGAAGCTGTAAAGCCTCGAAGATCTGATTATGACGTCACAGTCCATAGTCAAGAAAAACTTACAGTCCATAGTCTCGAGTTTCAATATTTTATATATCGATCGATAGGAAATTTTATGCTGATCATTTTCTAATAAAAGATGTGGGTTTGAAAAAGCCTCTGTGAGCCGCTACGGTGCCTAATAACTTCATGATCTGTGGTTGAAAAGTAAAGAAATTCCTCAAAAAGCATCGAATTGTATGACACTTCAGAGGAAAAAATATGTTAATCACTAATAACAGAGGACACTAACCATCATGAAAACCCATTTCTACTTACTTCAAATTAGCTCAATTTGCCAAACAAACTTGAGGAACTAACTAGGGAAACTACAACTTTGATATAAAAATAGGAAGTCCTGTGTAAATAAATGCAAACCAGGTAGGGAGTATTAAAAATGAACATTAGAAATGTAGGATGCAAACACTTGTGCTTTCGCGTCAATTTATTTCTCATGATTTGATAAGGATATGATTCTGTTTTAATCATGTCACAATCAAATCACAATATTATTGATATTGATAACATGGGTCAGAGATTTACATTGTTTTTGTTTCTCAATCCAAATAATCTCAAAAAATCTATAAATATCTTTTGCATATCAGCTCTCACCTTGGTATTTGAGACTTGACAACTTTAACTTCTTGGAGCTTTAGACCTACAAGATTTTTAGTTCTTAGTCAGTGCAGTTAAATTCCATTAGGTTTTAATGCCTGCTTGCTACTACGCAATGGTAGTGTCGTAGTGTAGTGACCCGATAAACAGTCTTATATAGGTTGTCCATTGGAACATTTAATATCTCCCACTAGTTTCTTTTGTTGATTTAGATAGTTTCAACAGGTTCGCATGGTAACTTTTGACAATAAAGTAATAAATTCTGTGGTTGATTTCCCTAGGTTACCTACCCACTCTTACGTTTCCTATTGGTTTCCCCTAGTTTCCCCTGAATGCAATTACGAGTAGTACTCTTAGGAGCCTAATGTAAGGGATCTCAAGAAATGGAGAGGGCAGAGGTTGGAGTCTTTTAATTAAATAAATAAATAAAATGAGAGTGGTAAATGGGGAAGGGGTAAATTAGAAAAAAAAACTGTTGTGTGTTATGTAAAAGAGACAACCTTATTTTTAATGCTTAAAAGTCTTTCCAGAAACAATCGTATTCATTCACACAAAAATAAATAATGAATATATTGGACACTTCACAACTGCTCTTTCAAAATTAATAAATGGTGGAGGGTTTTAAAAAGGTTCTGGGTTGGAAAATTTTTTTGCAAATTAATAACTGTCCTTCCCTTGTATTAGGTACTCGAAGTTAGGTTCCATAGTTGAAATAGATTAGAATTAAAACATTCACTAAGATAATAACTTGGATCTACAATCATGGTCAAAATATTGTAGACTTTTTCAAGTCTTTCCTGTATAAAGTGGCACCAGAAGCGATAAGATGTGTGAAATTTGGAGACTCTGTAAGACAGCGATTTATCGCGCGATTTATCTATATGAGCCTTGAGCCTTGCGCTCTTGGGTGAAAGGGGGAAAACCACCCAACGCCCTTTTTGGGTGGTTTTCCAGCTCATTAAGGTGGTTTGATTGGGAAATCGCCAAAATTCGACTTTTCCAACTTTTGGTCTGGAAAAATCCACGCTAATGTAAAATGAAAAATCCAAAAACTGGCAGAATTTACTCATTGTCTACAGTATTTTTGTCCATGATTGTAGGTAAAAACTGAACCTAACGTTTTTACTTGACACTTTGCTAAAACATTTACTGTTTTCAGCTGACCAATTTTCAGCAAGTGGGCAAGTGCTGGTAAAACGGGTAAACATTGTAAAGCTGTTTCTTTCGAAGGAAAACGGAGATCAAGGAAGCAAGAAAGCTAGGTATTTACTTAACCCTATTCCTACTGGGGAGGGGGGATTCGCTCAACAACCCCCCCTCCCTCCCGCCTGGTAGTTTTTTTAGTAGAACTTAAAAATTAAAAAAGATTTTGCCATGAAAATTTGTAACTTTTCGTAAAATTCATCTAGGAACATCTTCATTAAAAAAAATTTGTAACCACGCCCATTTTTTGCCTTGGCAACGGGCCGGTCAAGTTTTGAGATCAATTTGGGCAGAATCCGAAATTTGGGCCCAAATCCTCTGAAACTCCAAATAATATCAAAGTATTTAGTTTTAGTAGAAAAAATAAAGAAAACCGTCCATAAAAAGCTCTTTTGGTTTAATTTTAATGGCTCTCCAAAGGTTTTAAAGGAAAATCACTGATTTTTGCCGATAAGTCGGCAAAAAATAATTACGTCATGATTTTGATGATTTTGATGTTGATGACGTCATAAGATAAATATGGTACCAAAAGGTTCAGAATAAGTTTGTCCATAAGTGGTTGCGAAGATTTCAAGGAGGGGGGGGGGGGTCAAAAGGGTCCCCCCAGTTTTGAGGAGCCCCTAAAAAGCCCAGCATTTATAGGGTTAAGTTAAAAAGGAAGCTTATGACTTAATTATTATTGGAAAAAATAAAAGGCATTGTTAAGGCACCATAGTGTTTATAGAGGTTTATATGGGTCCACATCCTTTATTAAAAATTGATCAGCATAACATTTCCGTTCGATTGATATATGAAACCTTGAGCCTCGAGAATTTTAAATTTTTCTTGACTATGGATTGTGACGTCATAGTCAGGACTTCTAGCATATATAGCTTCTTACACGGGCTTCTTCAACCCCATGTTTTTTATTAAATAAAGGTCACCATAAAATTGTGAATCGATTGGTATATTAATATCACATTTTTGGTGGAAAAAATTTTTTCTTGACCAAAAAAAACTTTTAGGTAAGTTGTCTAGCAATGAGGAAGTTAGTTTTCAAAATGACTTTTTTCATGTACTGAACCAATTTCAAACGAAAAGTCTTTAGTTACCCATTTTGCTAGTTTTTTCTAAGAAACTCCCATTCAATCTCTGAATAGGAACCTAAATTACCATCAACTCAAAAATTAATATGCTTTATCACCGTTCAGTCAGAGAATATAGCAATAATATTTACAAATTTCTTTTCTCAGTCTTAATATTGTCAATAGAAACCAACGTCTCAGTAAAATGAAGATCCATCAAAATAAATGCCATGAACACAGACAGTGGTGTGGTATGAAAAAGCTTTCCTTAGATACATTACTATTAAAAATTTATGAAGTTGTATAATGCTGTAAGTTCTAGCTTTTTATAATTCTTGAGGTTTATTAAATAGACAAAAAACATTTTTTTAGCAGCCAAACCCTTCCCATTCTCCTCCTCCTACCTGTTGTATTAGATAGTGATAAGAGCTTCAAGCATGTCTTTGATATTTTCCTTAAATATTTTATACCCGCTCTAATGCCTAAATTTGAGTACAATTTGCATACAATATAGTGGAAACTATACAATTGTTTTCCTTATTAAAAATTTCCAAATTTATTGTAACTAGCTGCTCACAGCGTCGTACGATGCCGAAGCATTATATTGACCTACTAAGGCAGTCCCAGATCGTAACGCGATCCTATACCTATATGAATGTTCTACAGTCTGGAACACATGTTTTAGATATTTGGTCTTAATATCAAGGTTTTTTTAAATGTAAGTTTCTGCACTTATAAAATCATAGCTCGTTGCGATGTAAACAGGATTAAATAAAAAAAAATTATCACGCGACGCTGAAGCGTCGTATAGGCCTACTTGCGCAGACCAACCAAACAATCGCTTGGTGATCCCTGTGCACTGTTTGTTATTTAACCATTTAACAATGCACTATCTGTCATTTAAATAAGGTGAGAAAATCGGTAAAATTTAGGTAGTTGCCATTTGAAGTATATGTGTATCAATTTTAATTACTAAAGGAAATGTACATGAAAAGTTATAAAAAATATCAAAATTTAATCTTTTAATGACGACATAAGCTGTTGCCATAGCAACCAATCGTCGAATTTGGACTAAAAATCTTTAGAACCTTTCGGGGTATATGTGTACTATATCTTGTTATTAAAAGCAAAGGACAGGTGATGTTACAGAAAATTGGAAAATTGACTATATAATAACGTCATAGGCCGTTGTCATAGCAACCAACCAACAAAATTGAACTAAAAAGCTGCAGAACCATGTGAACTAAGTTTGGTTACCAGAAGCAAAGAGCAGGTAAAGTTATGAAAATTTCAAAAATTAATTTTTTAATGTCGTCATAGGGTGTCGCCATAGCAACCAACCTTCGTCAAAATTGGCACAAAAGTCTTTAAAACGATTTGAGGTATATGTGTACCAAGTTTGGTTACTATATGCACAGTACGGGTGGAAAATTATTCTCAGTGCAGTTATTTGCTGTTTTCTATATGGAAATGTTTCATACGGAAAACGTCAGGAACATTGGAATGGTTTCAACTCAAACTTTCTTGACGTTTTCTGATCGTTTGTTCTTTTAAAGTGATGAGAATCTTTTATTTCACTCTATTTCCCTAATAAGAAATGCCCACTTCCATAAAAGGAGCATCACTCGAAGCAAGTTATATATAGACTAGTTGCACGCAGCGTCGCACGACGCTGAAGTGTTGTATCGGCCTGCTAACGTATTCCCAGCAATAGATCGCTGTGCGATCCCTTAATAATATGCTAACATTAAATATGCCAACATATGCTAACATTATACTAACAAGTTTAAGGATAGAATCAGAAAGGTTCATTTGTACACTTGTAAATCAATGAAAATTGTCCTCAGCTATATCTAAAATCTTCGGTATAAACTTATCAATAAGTAATTAAAAAAATATCAAACATTTGTGTATTTAAATGCCTTTCATTGTTTGGGCTTGTCTTTGAAGTATAACATTTGCATTTCAATGTAGTTCATTCTACCGACAAATTCCAACAATTTTAAAAGGCTTCAAAGGACTCGTACCTAGGTTTTGCAAATGCTAATGAGTCTTATCCTATTTATAAAGGTTTCAAGCAACTACTTTTTGTATTTGCAATAATTATAATAAACATGGTCAGGTCTTATAAACAATCTGCTGTAAATTTAAATCCTGGTTTGTGCAAAAACTGTATTGATTTCTTAATATTTTTTATTTTTTTCCAAATATAATATTGGCTTACTTTCACTCAATAGTTTCAAAAATAGCCGGATATTTCGAGTTTTCTACACTTTAACTGAAAAAAATTAACTGCCTGCCTTTCAGATATTTATGAGTTCTATGAGAGTATTTTACACATAGCACCATTTTTTGTGCTCTATCCAGGTCGCTTTATAATATCCTTGGGTATAGTTAATGCTAAATATATGGTATATGGAGTTACAGGCCCCTGCCATAGCAGCACACTTTTGAAACAGGGTTGAAGCTGTCCAAAACCATTGGGGAATTTGTGTACCAAGTTTGGTTAGTAAAGGTAAAGTATATGTGTTCTTATCAAACACTTTGAGAATTGATTTTCTAATGACGTCATAGGAGGTTTCCATAGCAACAAACCGTTAAAACTGTTTTAAAAATTTCAAGAACCATATCAGGAACGTTTAAACCAAGTTTGGTTAAAGATAAATTACAGGTGTGCACGTATACATTTTTTAAAAATTTACCATTCAATGTCGTTATAGGCTGTTGCCATAGCAACCAACGTTTGAAACTGGTTTTAAAATTTCAAGATCCATATAGGGTATATGTGTACCGAGTTTGGTTAATAAAGGTAGAGTACTTAGACAGGGAATATATTGTAACCATCTGGCAAATTGGGTAAACATTGCTTTTATTGTTTCATCGTGTTAAGCATGGAAAACTGTTTCCAAAATCGATCAACCACATTTTTCTAAAGTCCTGGTTGCCTAGCAACGCATGACGTCATATTTTTAGGTCAGCGAAAAATTTTTTTTCACCAAAACATAAAAAACTTTACATCAATCGACGCAGAATTTAATGCTGATTAAACGTTATAAAAAGATATGGTATTAAAAATGAGCCACTGAAAAGATATTAGACAAAAACTGTCTCTCTGTGACGTCAACAACTTTAGTAAATTTCGAGTATTTTCGGCGAATAGCGGCCTGTTCATGCATCAAATCAATGAGTATAATCACTTCAATAA
>JANSTP010270425.1:0-10452 GCA_025330745.1 Cladonema radiatum | reverse complement strand
CGATTACCAAGTAATCGTACGCTTAGTCGTGCAATTAACGATTAATCACTCGTAAGGAGGAAAAAATGTGAGTAAATTACACATTTTCTCCTCCTTACTCGTGATTAATCGTTAATTGCACTCCAAAACTTGCGATTACTAGTAACAATAAATATTACAGCATCTGGTGCAAAACAAGGGCTCATCTTGCACAGAACCACATCATTTGAAGTTACCCAGGCTCACCACCAACTTCAGAAAACTATATTACTAATATCAGAAATCACAAAACTTTGAAGTGACTTTCCATATGAGCAAAAACAAAATAGAAACTGAAACTAGCATTAATAAAATCTGTTTCTTTTACAACATATCAAAAGTTCTGTACTATTGAACAGTTAATGAAAGAACCATCAACAAAAATACTATAGATAAAAGTTTTATCAAAAATTTAGTCTAGAGTGTCAATATCACAGTTTTAAATTATAAAAAAATTGTAATCCTTATTTGCCACCAGTTAGTTTTTTCTGTTGAACTCACAAAGGGGGGCTGATTTGCCCCCCCCCCCTCTTATAAATCAATATGGCTCTAGAGGTATGTAACCAAACTTTGCACACAAGTACTACACCATTTGATGTACAATATTACATCATAATTATTTTGCTGATGTCATTGCTGTAGTGATGGCGTCATCATTTACGTCAAGCGGTCTGAAATTTCTGAAAAAATATTTTTCGGCCAAAAACTACCAAAATTTTCAAAATAATTAATTGTTTATCCTAAAAGCTTGTCAGGAAAGAATCATTATGATGTTTTATCAGAATATAGACATAAAGAGTACATTCAGTTCACAGTATTTTATCCAGCCAATTTCACACACCGATAATTGGTGTGTGGAACTCAATCTTTGATTTACTTTAATAAGCTCAATCTTTCAATAGAAGTAAAAAACCTTCTCAGATATTCAAATTTAGAAATTCAATTTCAAGTTTTAGAGAGCAAACAAATAACTCCAGATAATATTTGACCACTTTGCAGTTTGCATTCTAGAATTTAATTGTTATTCAGCTTGACTAATGTATTGTGGCACAAAAATGAAAATCAGTGTGTGACAAAATTGGCTGGATACAACCCTGGTTCAAAAAACTCTTGATTTTGTATAAAAATGCTTATTTTAATTCAATATTTCGAAAACTTTGGTCCAAAATTGGGCCTTTGGGACTGTTTGGGAGCCTAAAAAAGTCACGAAACTTGCACTAAACATTTGTTAGTCGTTAAAACTAAAGGTCGTAAAACCTTAAACACACCAGGTTTGCAGAAAAAAATTGGCAGCATAAAGTTTATAGGTGGGGGGAGGGAGGGCAGAATCACCCCCCCCCCCTATGGCAAATAGGGTTAAGTCATGTAAACACATTCCTCACAAATTTTATTGTATTGCAAAATGGATTTAATATCTCTGATTTTTTTTTTAGTATAAACTTTTTTAGATTTTAAAAAAATTATTGAGTTTTACTTTTGTAGCTTAATAGTGTCCTTCAAATGAGACAGAATAAAAAAAGAAAAAAGACAACAATTTTACAAAAAACTTTATTATTGATTTGAAAAATACTGGGATTATACTGTGGTTTGAAAAATACTGTGATTAAGCTTGGTCTCCACTAAATGTTTAACCCTTTTTTACCTGGGGCAGGGGGATTTTAAGTTCCCCCCCCCCAGGAAATGTTTTTAACATGTCCCATTGTAGTCAATATTTTTTAATATTTTGACTGAGTGTATAAAATTTATTTCTGCACTCAATCATGAAATTTTTTTAGGAGTCTGGGACCTAGTCACTTCCTATGAAGCCATAACAGGACTTGCGTATCACAAATATTCAGCACTGATAATTATTAAGTTTGTTATACAAGTTTTTACTTCTCCCTAGGTGTTGAATGTGCATGAGAAAACCCAGGTAAAATAGGGTTAAGTGTATAAGCATGTTTAACCAAAGTTTCCCTTTGCTTCGTCTACTTATTTTCTTGCCCTCTCCAGACTATACACCCTACCATAAATAAATGCCTTTTTAGTTTTATGTGAGGGAAATGCACTCTTACTAATCCATCAGCTGCATCCCAGAAAACATAATTTTTGTTTCCCCATTTTTTTTATCTTTTCTGCTCACATAACGTCGTGATCTGATGCACTCATTGAAGTTTTTTTACCACATTCTCATTCTCAAAAGCATTAACTGCTTATGAAACAATTTCTCCCAGCAAATTCTTAATAGTTTTCTTTTTGTAATTTATGTAGTTTTTTTCATGATGGATCAATTATATTTGCTAAAAACTGAATCTAAAAATTGTTTGCTGTTGTCTCTTAATTTTTAAATATCTATTTATTTTTATAGTTTCCAATAAAGTCTTCTCATCTTTTGTTATAAAGCCTAATTTCTTGTCAATAAAAAGTTTTGAAACAGATTATTTATAAATGGAACACGTAGTAATTGCTGGTATCAACATTTATGTTTCATTCTTCAACATCTTCAACTATGTTCTGTGATATAATGCCATGTTCATATAAAATTTCAATTTCTCGTTTGAAAAAAAAAGACGATACTTAGAATCCACATTCTCTTTTAATGTGTTCTTTTTTTGTCCTTCCTTCGTTTTGCACCTGCTGATTTATTCTGTTTAATTTTTGCTCTGCCTTTCTGCTTTGGTATGATTGAAATAACCAGAAATCGGTTACCTTAAGGGAGAAGCTGTAGGGTGATCCTGGACACAAAATCAAGTAAAAAAGATAAAGATAAAATGAAAAAAAAAAAAAAAAATTTCAGAAAATTTTACTTTCTTCAAGCCTAATGAATTTACTTGTGGAACAGGTATAAGCATAAATAACAACGTCAGGCTTTAAGAACTTTCTGGTCAATTTGTAATAGAAATAATGAAACATTTAGAAATGCAAAATGTTTAACAGCTCTCTAATTAGTGAATACATGCAAAAGATGTGCTATCACTTGAGGTTCCCTGACTTGATTTATCTCAGTAATAATACAACTTTGAATGAGAGCTATAAAATTTAAGTGATAAACTTTTTTTTGTGTTAACAAAAATGTGGCTTTGCCGCAAGAGCAAGAAAGGAAAACTTCAAATTCAAAAGTCTATCCACTATATTAGGTTTATAACGTTTTGGCATATTAATAATTTAAAGGCATCAATAAAAAAGAATAAAATAACAGCAATAAACATTGAAAATAAAAGATAAAATAATTTGTTTTCTTTATACTTTTTACACTTAGATCAATCTGATGAAAATGTATAGACCAGGTAAACTAAGTTGCCGCAAGGAAAAATATTTATTTGATAATCACATCACAATTATTGTAGCAAAATCATCTGAGAACAGAAAATTTGACAAATCATTTACAAAGACTACAGTAATATAACTGTATTATAAGCCTGTACACAATAACTCAAACTTGGTGTACAGTAAAATCTGTATACAACAACCCCCCCTTCGGGACAAGAAGGTGACTGCCAAGGTTTTTTTCAGCTTTTCTGTCTTACAAGCTTTGTACAATAAATATGCCAGCGAAACCTGTACTAGCAGCCACCGGTCACAACATACATTTTATCTAAGCAGTTTTCAATAAAATTGAGTCTGTAAATAAATTCCATGGATTCCTTACTTGGAAACAGGAAGCAAAAATTCAAATAGGAGCTGAAAACTCTTTAGGGAAGAAATCAATCAGGAAATATCCTAAATATAACTGCTTAAGAATGCAACAATTCCAAAAACAAGTTGACACTTCATGTATGAAATTGTTCTTGTGGTAAACTGTAAATAAATTACTATTGGAAGATTTTTTTCTAAGTAATACAGCACCACAATAGTGATAAGAAGTGCAAAAAAAGATCGACTGAGGTTTGAGGCCCATATTTTGTCCAACTGATAGCACCATGGAATTGTAGTTCTTAAAAAGCTTAATAACATGACAAATACATTATTTTGGATAATCAAAATAGCCTTTGAATTACAGATGACTATGTTTCATCAAAAAGCAACCTCAAATTGTTGAGGTAAGAAAAAAACACAGCATGCATTTGGGCAACATCGGAGTAACTGTACAAAAGCTAATTAACAAAACCATTTTAAAATAACACTGTTTTCACAGTCTCTAACTCATTTACTAATATTTGCTTTGCAAGTAACAGATTAGTCATTTGCTGGTATTGAGTTATCATGTGAATACAACACTTCAGCTAGTAAAGCTAGTTACAATACCTTGAGATTCATGAAAAGGTTTTAACCGGCCAATTTCGTCACACAAGAAAAGTATTCAAAAAATCAAATTTCATTTCAGCTCAAGCAGGTTAATTCAACTAAATCAAATAGTTCAGTACGGAAACATTAATTCGAAATCTCATTTTTTTCTAAAATATCTATGCATTTGAGTAGGTATTTTATTAATTTTCAAACAGTGAGATCAATAAAGTAGACTGAAGGTTGAGTTTCTCACACACAAATGAGTTGAATAAATGTTTTTGAACGAACAAGCGAGTGTATGTTTATGATTTTTCAACTCAAAGAACTCTTGTTTTGCTGAGTACTATACTATATTTTCAAAATTCATGAGGGTAATACCGGAAAATATTGACCAACATGAAAGTATTGTCGGAGCTTGCGAGGGCAATACATTACGGAAGTCAATATTTGCAGGTATTCAGTGGTGTTCATTAAGCTTTTTCATCATCTGTCCTATCAGAAACTGCTAAAGCCTGTCCAACAAAAAGTATGCCATCCGGAAACATGAAATATATGCTGTTATTAGTAACAAGTTAGTATTTAGGTTGTTTGATGTTTACAAACCTGTTTAGATCTCATTATCCTCTTCTTTGGTAACTGATAAAGTAATTTGTTATTGATTTTAGTACTCCCTAATGGATTTAGATTATTCTAAGAGGCGTAAAGCTACCTGTCCTGTCAGGCAGGTGAAACTTTCATTTTTTCAAAATTCCAGTTGCCCGAAAAAAGTTTCAACCATCTCAGATGGTCGGGCATGTGCCAATGAACACCACTAGTATTGCCTGAAAAGAACAGTCATTATATTGATTATTATCCCACCAGAAATTACATTTGACAGAAATTCACGATAGACAATTTAATAAAATCAAAAGAGATCAAAAAGAAAAGTTTTGTCAACAAAAAAGGAACATTTCTTATAAAAAGAGTTTTTAGACAATGCAATGATATCAATTTTGATCTCCAAAATTCGAAAGCTTCAGTAAGTTATTTTGATCAATGCATGGAAACAATGTAAGAAAGAATTGATGATAACAATAATACTTACTTTCTGAATGATGTCTTCGTTTTCCATTAATCTGTTTTTATCGAGAAAAGCAGCTCCACTCATATCTACTCGCATGACCTGTGGTGGAGTTCTTGACAGACTACCATCAGAATCATCCTTACATATAGCATAATTGATAGGAATCACATTTTCTTTCTAAAACAAAAAAATCCATTACTTAATAACATACATAATTACATTATAGTGATGATATATGTGTAAATAGGTCTCTACAAGGGAGTGTCCATTCATTTTTTTAAAGTTCATGTCAATTGGAAGAGCCCCTTGCATGCTCAAAATATCTACTGAATATCTTCTTGTTCTTGAGATATTTAGAGGTAAAGTTTTTAATATTAAAGCGCCAAAGTCAAGTGTGCTGCAAAGGAGTTACCACCTACTGAATGTGTTTCCTAAGGTGTAAGAAAATGTTCCTTTATATTAGAGCCTGCTTGACATTAGCACATTAATGGAAAATATAGCTAATTGTGATGTCATCAGAATGAACCCAATATTCTGAGAAATTACAATTTGCATATTTAAAAAACTATAACAGATAATTTCATGAAATTTCCAATAAAAAATCCTTGACACTTATAGAAGAAATTTAGTTGTATTTGTTTGGGAAATGTAACTGGGTAACTAAATCCACGTTCAAAGCCACACCTGCCTAATATATGTTTTTACAGTGGTTGAGGCAAATAATTTTGAAATTGAGACCATTATAGCTTTTAAAAAATAAAAAATTTATTTTTCTGACCCCATTTATTGCCATGTCAGCAAAAAATAAAATGGGACTGGAACGAGAAACAGATTTAAATTTTGAAATTAATTTATTAATTTTCTGGAAGAGCATATAATAAAGAAGTTTCCGTGAAAATTTTGTTTCATAAAAAACTACAGATGCTTAGATAATCTACAATATCTATCTATCTATCTATCAATTGTTTGTCAGCACTTCTTGTTTCATCTTGATGGCATCATAACTGGGCATCTCCAAAAATCTTTAACTCATTCCACCCTGATTTTTCTGGTAAAAAGCTGTTAGCTATAACTGAATCCGAAAAAAAACTGTTTTAACTTAACTAATAGATGAATTAACATAAATGAAGCATCTCTGGAAAGCTCATTAAATTGTGCATCAAAAATTGCAATTTCATATAAAAAACATAATGGTTGATCCATAATGGTGGCTTATGTTTGACTGAAGGGAAAATAAAACCAGAAATGGTCAAGTAAACAGCCATTATTGTTCTCACAATCCAAACAACATAATGCATGTAATAGATGGTAATAAGTAACTAAACACATAATAAGAATGGAACACAGTGATAATTTAAAATACAGTCTTTTGTATGTAAGAGTGGCTTCGATTCACATCTACCAAACTGTATTTCTGTCCATTTTTGGTTGCGTTACCACAAAAAACAGTTACAATATATATGTCACTTCTTGTCAATATAATTCTTTCTAAAGTTCAGGTGTTTTGTCTGCCACTTGCACTTGGTTTCATATATTTCTGGTTGATATTGTTTCCGGTTGATCGTTCGTCTAAACCAATTGGCCTTACTATCAAATCTGCAAGAAATGCCTGTACAGCGCAATGAAACTGACACCATTTTTTAGGTACCTATCTATGTACTCCAGCAAAGATAAGCCTTCAATTGCAATGTATTTTATGGTAGCATGGCTGCTAAAAAACTGATCAAACCATTATCTTGGCATTTCTCAGAAAATAATTAATTAAAAAACAGTTAAACAGACACATTTTCTTGCAATGAGTTCTTGCTTTTTTGGTTGAAAATAATAAATGTTTTCACAGAGCAATCAGCATCACAATATGTCACTTCTTTCTCCTTTGTATTGCTAAAATGTGGTTTAGCTTACTTACTAAGTAGTTATTTACTCCTCACTTGTTATCATTAGATCTTTTTTTATTCCTTTGGATTGGAGATAACTGAATGTGCACATGGTCAAAGAGCTCGCTTGTTCATGATGAGTAAAAGAATGAATTTTTACTGCAAAAAATTTGGCTGCAATACTCTCTGCCTGGTCTTCTTCCTCACTTGAAATGCCTGAATCGACTTGCAAGGTAATATTAACAGCAATCATTTGAAAAAAGGCTTCTATAGTTTATAACCACCATCGCCAGCAGCCACTTTTTACGTCCATGCTTACAAGTATTTGATTTTCATCATAAATTACCAAATATTTATTATATAATATATACAAATACATAATTAACTTATGGAAAAATATCAACCAATGAAACCATGTTATTTTTAGCATATATCAAACAACACTTGCCGAAAACTCTTGGAAAGAACATCATGCCACTCAGAGCAGCTTGCGGGTATAATTAACAGAAAAAGAAAGCTGCTGTAAGCAGCTTGCGGGGCTGTATGAGTTAAACCTAAATATCTCTTGAAGGAAAAAAAATTCCACTTCTATGAAAAGATTGTTTTACATTATAATGAAATCTTTAATTTGAGCTTAAGTTGTTTTTGAAGTATGGCGCTCCCTTTAAAAAACCATTTTGTTTCTCTCGAAAATTGATAAACTCAGATACTTGGCATACAGTCAAACCTGTATAAGGCAGACACCTGTGAGACAAATAAAATTGTCCTTCTTAGACAGGTCTCCTTCTTGGACAGTGGCTTGTCTTAAAAGGAGAAATATGAATTGATACGAATTCCCAACAGAACAATTAAAAGACTTCGACTGACAAACCACAAAAATTTTTGCTGTGAACAATCTATACAGTATGATTCACCTTACAAGATCGTTTCTTAAAAAGTCCCATAAAAATACAGTAATTTCATGATTTATTTTTGTTTTCTACTTTAACTGCCCACCTTACACAGTGTAAAATGCTCAGTGGGACAACTTTTTTGTGTCTACCGTCCACGTTATACAGGTGTCCTTCTTACCTTCTTAGGTAAGATTGACCCAAAAACTGACTGGAGGAAAGGATTGTGTCCTTCATACAGAGCTGTCCTGCTTATACAGGTGTCCACGAACACAAGGTTTGACTGTAATTCAGTAAATAATTAAAATATACAGAAAAAAAAAGAAAAACTGAAAACATATTTTTTTCAAGTGCTAAACAATACTATAGTAATACCAATATGGTGATTCAAATTTTATTGGTTTGCTACACTCATTCTTTGAAAGATCAACAACACAAATATTTAACCTAACCATAGTACCACTATAACCGAAAGTATAAATGAAAAATAGGTTCTACTTGTCTTGACTATAATCTGCAGAAGATTATTGATTTTGAAATCAAACTCAAAAAGTTTCTAAATTGAGATGAATAATTAGTTGAAATGATTAATAATTACCTGCTTGCTGCTGCTCAGAACAAGTTCCGAGTTTCCATTTATTGAAGACCTAACAGGGGATAATCTTTTTGACTGGAACACTCTCCATTTTTTCACAAACTCTTCTAAAAATATTTTTGAAGATGGTTGTTCTGCATCTAAGAAACTGCTCATATGCTCTTCCAAATCTTGCTGATTGTCAAATGATAGCATGTAGCTATAAATGAAACAAAGTAAGTTCAACACTAGAGGAAGTGACCTTGAAATTTAAATTAATCCCTCTTTGGGACCAACTTTTGCAAAAAAAAATTAACACCTTGGTCAAAGAACAACATCATCATTAGGTTTTTGAGTCAGGATACCAAAAGAACGTTTTCGTTCTTGAGGTATTTACTGCTAACATTCTTAATATTAATGGAAAATATGCATAGTTGTGACAACATCAAAATGAATCCAATTTCTAAAAAAACTATAACAGATAACTTAAGAACAAACACCATAATCATAATTAATGAAGGAGCAACAAGAACTAACAAATGAGGAAATAAATAAATAAACACAGATAAAATTCATGCAAGATCTTTCATGAGCTGCTGCTCACATTTTCAAGCAATGATATAAATCATAATATATAACATATTTATTGTAACAAATTTGAGATTACTCAATTAATTGTTTTCAACTGCGTTACTATGGTGACTAACAAAGCGTATTGCTACCGAATAGATATAGTGGCAAAGAATCTTTAGCAACGTTGAGAGGGTTTCAACCTGAAGATTAGTAACAATTCTTTCAGCTTCAGATGGTAATTGTTAGCTGCTCTGCCAATAATTTTAAAACAATCACTTTTTGCCACATGGTCATCATTATGAATAGGCTTACCGATAGCAGATGACTCCTTTTCATTGTATTTTAAGTCGATTTCAGTCAAAACTGATTTACCGAGATGTTCATACTGAGGAACTTGAAAGTGACGTCTAGTTTCACCAATGTAGGTAGCATTGCAGCTATGGCACTTGAATTTGTATATCACTTTCGATTTCAGCTGGTCAGGCAATCGATCTTTGTAATGGAAAGAGGTACGAAGCCTGTTTGACGATTTAAATACAATGTTCAATTTGATATTAGTTTTGGAAGTTCTAAAGATTTCAATCAGTTGTTTTTTAGTTTGAAGCGAAATTTTACCAAGGTACTCAAGAGAAACAAATAACTCTTTTTTATCAGATATTTGTGATTGTACTTTTCAGTTAACGAAAAGTCTATCCAAGAATCTTTTGATGCAAGTATCGATGAAAAACACTGGAAAAGAATTCTTTTGGCATATTTCTTTAAGACACTGTATTTCGTTATGAAATAGTAAGTAATCAGAGCAAATGGTATATGAATGGTGTAAAAGGGAGTATATTAGACCCTTTTTGTAGATAGTTGGTAAAAAACTTTCATAGGTCATATATATACCACTAAAAGTTTTCTTCCTCTAAACGGAGGTGACTAATGATTGAGTAACTCTTTGAATTGAAATATCCAAAAGCGAAATTTTATTATTCTCTTCTAGCTCTTTTGTAAATTTGATATTTCGTTTTTTGATATTTCAATTCAAAGAGTTAATAAGTCGTTAGTCACCTACCTTGAAGATTCTTGGAAAGACTTTTCGTTAACTGAAAAGTACAATCACAAATATCTGATAAAAAAGAGTTATTTGTTTCTCTTGAATACCTTGGTAAAATTTCGCTTCAAACTAAATAACAACTGATTGAAATCTTTAGAACTTCCAAAACTAATATCAAATTGAACATTGTATTTAAATCGTCAAACAGGCTT
>JANSTP010270403.1:0-10455 GCA_025330745.1 Cladonema radiatum | reverse complement strand
AATCGAAGTCGTTGCATTGTAAACTTTCTGACGAATAATTTTAGATATTCGTATCGAATATCTAAAATTATTCGTTCAGAAATTTATATGGGAGATGTATGATAATGTAATTTATGCGATACCATTGTATTGTTATTTATTTTTTCGTAAGTTATACGCTTTCCACTTATACGCTTCTTTTCATGTGTACATTTAGAAACCATTGGTCATGATTTAGTCAGATTCTAAACCGCAACAATGTTAATGTAACGTAGAAGTAACGTAAGTAACACAGGGCTCACTAAACTTACATTCAAAACGAATTTTAATTTAATCATCATAATGAAAGAAAACTGGAAGGTGTAAAAAGGAACTCTCTTCAAAAAACTTGGTTATAAAGTAAGGTAGTTTCAGTTTCAAACTTATAAAGTTTCACGATGATTCCAAATGTCACTATGGAATCATTAACGAAAAAATATTTTGTGTGGGAATTTGAGGTCCTCTCCTCGCTTGTACGAAATAGAGTTAACCGTAGTATTTTAAGTAATTAAAATCCTTTCCGCATTTACATTTGATTTCAAGCACACAAACAGGTGTAAAACAAAGTTTTAGGTAAATTTCTAAAAAAAAGAGAGAGGCACAGTCCAAAAAAAATTTGAGAATTCAATTTAAAATGTAGGATTATCAGCTTCGAAGTTTTTCACTACAAAAATAATCCAGAACTGCTAAAACGTTTTCGGTATTCTTGAGTCTAGTATTTTTCGAGAAATTTCCTGTCAAATATATTCTAAGCACCTAGGATTTTCTTTCCATGTATCAATCACTTCCATACAGTTTTATTTCCCCTCTCTGCATCAAATTGTGTATAAGATAAAATTATTTTCCCCATCGTGACGTATATTGCAAATCTGTGAAAAATTCTGAAATATGCAAATCCTTAATAAAACTGATTCAGCGAAATTAACTTAGTCCCGAAATAGCCATACAATTGGTGACGAAAGTCTGGTTCTTTCTGTCTTGTTGTTTATTAAAATCTCGAACTGATGCAGATGATAGATTATGTCCTTGGCGTTAATTTACACAAATGTGATTAGCTAATTTAATTTAAGTCAAATGCCAGGTGTTTTTCTCGCTCAGTATAACTTCTGCATTAGATAAGTTAAATACAGTACTAGAAAAATAACTGATTAATTTGAATTTTCCAAACAGCGAGAAAAAAAATTGAATGGTTTCTTTTGGTTCATTTTCTAACAAAAAGTTTATTTTGGCGATGAAATCTATGATTATTCTTTGCAAAAACTGCGAAAGGTTTGACTTTCTTACAAATAGTTTTCAAATTTTTATAAAAAAGACGGCACGTTACTGCGTCTGTACAGTATTTAGTTTAATAAACGCATCTAACTATATGTTTGGAATTTAAACCAATTTCAAGGTAAATATTTTAAAAGTTCATAATTTTGCGCTTAATCATCTTGAAGTTTTTTTATTGGAATTGAACTGAACAAAGTGAATAGCATAAGAAAGAATCAGTTATGAATTTTTATTTCTGTTTTCTTGGAAGACAAGCTGAATTTTTAGATCAATTTAACATTTCTGTTAAAGTAAAAAAATCTTTCCTTTCAAAAGACGAAATAAAGTAAGATAGAAACTGACTGTAAATGTACAGACCTCCAAGCTGCGTTTTGATGCCAATTACTCAAAAACTACAAAGGCAATAGACTTGAATTTTTGGCCCAGTGAACAAAATTTAGTTGCGCAACTTTTAAAAGAAAAATTGGACCCAACCACCTTTCCCCTTGACCACGCCCTCTTTTTAGGGCATAGGTGTAACATTTTTTATCCAATTTCACACTCTTTCTGCAGTAACTTGACGTATATTAAACTTTTCATGCTCAAAATCCACAGGTGGGTAGATTACAACATGACAAATATATGTCGGCGACATATCGACGTCACTGACGTCAAAATGACGTTATTATTGCAGATGTCCTCATTTTTCGAAAAATCTCGATTTCTGAATTTTTGATGACCTCATCGACATGTCAGGTGACTAAACCAAATAAAAACATATTTCTTGAATAGACTTTATTAGTTTCTACCAGCATACAAAATTTCATCCAAAAATACAAAGTAGTTCTTCAGATACAGCTCTAAGTTGAAATAACCGAATTTTTGCTTTCTTGGCGCCTTAGAAGGCCCTTTTAGACTGAAATATCTATAAATTCTTTATGGAGTATAATATACAATTAGTTTAGGTTGATTTCTATCAGTATTCGTCTTCTGGAGAACTTTTACTGGAAAATAGCAAAGAAAATAAAAAACCTTGAAAGTAGCCTCTTTTTGACGTTTTTGACGACGTCATCACCTAGTCACGTGACTTGACGGGTCATTTGCAATGTCACATGTTGTTTTATATGTGTGGTAAGTTTTATGCAACTTGGTTAAGAATTGGCGATTTAAACCTGGGGGAGGGTTGTAATTTTACCCCCACCCATGCTTTTAACATACATAAAAAAGCCCATGTTACATAGGGATAAGAGTTTCCTTAATATTTTTTTTTAATAATAAAGAAGCCAAGCGACATACCTAGTTCCAGAAGTTTCCTAGCAAGAGCCTAAATTTTCTTCAAAGTTTTGCAAAATGCAAAATGAACGAGCATTGTGTTTTTACTGCGCTTTTATTATATAGTTGCTCAGAATAAAATTCTCAATAGCTAAATAATAGAAGTAAAACATCAGAACAAATCGGGGGGTGTTGCGTGTAAAGTAACTGTAAAAGTATTACCTACCTTTCATCTTCTTAATCGGGGCTAAAAATATAGCAAAGTAATAATAGTAAGCAAAATAATTTTATGCTCAAGTCAGCATAAAATTCACATTGAGCAATCGTTCTAGCATGCTTTGAGCGTTCCTATTGCTTCTTAATTATATTCAGATAAGTTATCAAGGTGTTTAATATCGCAGCGTTATCGCAACGTCTGAAAAAAAGTACAAGGAAAGGAACTTGACCAATATACAGTAATATTAAACAGGAATTATTCCGAAATTTTTCAATCGTTTGAGATTTGTGATATTCGATGACGCGTAGCGGAGTTGAATATCCGCAAAGCGAGACTGAATAATTTCGATATCCCAGTAGGCCGAGTTGAATATCTGTTTTATCATACATCATTAACATATTTATTTGTCCTTAACTATTTTTCCAATGACGTTTGTATTTATTTCACCTTTCTCTAAAATTGCCAAGCTAAAACTTACAGTACTTTATTAGTTTTTGTTTCCATGACGACACATTTGAAAATTTGAATTCGTTGCATTGTAAACTTTTTGTCGAATATTCGTACGGGAGATGTATGATAATGACTTAATGATTAACGACATTGTAATAATGATTAATTAGGACATACCTAGGCAATCGAAATTTTCAGTATCGCAAGTCTGGGTCAGGCACTTCTCATCAGAAACTCGGCTGCATATCTTCTTCAACTCGCCGCACCCTAAATACAAGTTGACGAACAATAATAAGGAATAGTACTTATGGTACTCCCAAAGTACAAGTATTTCCAAATTAGTACCTGATAGTACCTGTCCAAGTAAAGTTAACCCCATGTCCTTCCATTTAAACCAAGTTATCTTAGCCTAACCCTTTTTCAATAACCCTTAATCATTGAAAAATTGCTCTGTACTTCGGATTTGATAATAATAGTTTTTAATAATTGGACATAATCCTGTTTTACGTGGAGCTAAGCCAACCCTGACAAACTTCTACCAATTTAAATTTCTTACAATGAAAACGTTTCTTGTTTCTGTCTATTTCTACGGCACTAATATCATGGAACTAATACTGATTCTTTTATTGGTGAGAATAAACTAATATTAATGAATTTAAATTAATATTAAAACTAATATGAACTAATATCAACTGGGTTGTCGGCAACATGGACTGTCGGGCTAGTGGGTAGCCAAATGCTCGAATATATTTGTTATTGGATAAATGAGATGTCGGAAAATTAGCTATCGGATTAGTGTAACAGCATCGTTTTTTGAACAAACCATTCCTATAAGACCACATTTTTTGCAACACCAATTTGTCGTGATGCATTACATTTTCGAATACATTAATTTGATATTAATTAAAATCTTTACTTTAAGTGGCATTGTCAAGGCTAGGCTTTTTGATGCTCGCGTGCAGCATATGATGGTATTCAATGACTGATATTTCAAATGCCAAAAACATTTGCCAATTGGCCCGAAAAAAAGCTTAGAATCACCACGCTCTGAACGAAATTCATTGGTCCTTACATAAAAATGTACGTAATGCACCGTATATACCTTGCAAAAGATTTTTCTAAACTTGAACGTATTGTTTTCTCCCGAAATTGGAATCGAAATATTTGGTAATGTTCGAATAAGTTAAGCTGAGAGTTCGATAAACCATCAAGCCAACAAAGTCATCAAATTGCACAAATAGCAAAATAGTCTGGCAAAAAGTTATTATAAAATGGGGAATAACAATTGGTTACGACGTTTCTTGGTGTTAGCAATGTGACTAAGTGACAGCTAATTCAAATGTAGTTATTAATTCAAAAAAACTAATTGGGTATCAAAACATCAAAAAGAGTTCAAAACGCGTTACCATTCAAATGACTATGTGAAAAACTAAATTAGCTCCTCAAAATGTTTAATTGAAACATCTTTTTAAACAAAAATTTTAACTTAAACTGGACCTGTTGCCTCTGAAATTTCCTAACAAAGACATGCGCCATAGAATTTCAATTAACGTTTTTGTTAACATTACCAAATATGGCAAATATGCGCCACATCGTTTTAATTTCCTCCAAGGCAAAAATGAAGAAAAAAATATCAGGTATATACCAAATTCCTATGGGAATTTAAAATATAACATCATTTCATCTATAGAATCATTCTCCACGTCTAGAACTCATTCAGAAGTATAAGAACTAATTATTGAATTTTTTGATGTTTCATATCTGGTGATACATATGTCGCCTTTAACGTGACTGCCGCTAAATTGCTATGTGCTATCTTTAATTTATATTTTAACCCTATTCAGAATCTCAGAATATTTGATAAATCAAGAACCACAAGGGTATTTCTTAGAATTCTCACAGTCATGATGTTATCAAGAAACTACACTTCGCTTAATATTCATGATAAGAGTATCTGGTAGGAAAAATAGAAAAAGCCTTCACTATTCACTTCTAACAGGCCTATAACATTCATGAAACATTCATTAAGGTTTATTCCAGTAACGTTAAAGGAAACTGGATATTTGTTTCTAAATGTCAAATAAAGTTTAAATATTAAGGTTTGAAAAACCTGTTGCTGTTGCAACACTGAACTGATGTAGTGGATAAACTTACTCTCACAATGCCTTTTAATAAACGTTGAATGGTCACAAAGTAGCTGCAGGATCATTGAAAACCTTGGGAAGGGCGAATGTATCATAGTTCAAACAGGGAAAAACTTTTTATAGGACTGCCAAACCACCAAAGTGATATGAACTTGCTTGGTTCATGATTATATGCGCATTCTGTTAATTATTGCATGTCAAATGATTTACATTTGCGCATTATAAAGCTTAAAAATTAAAAACGCTTAAAAATTAAAAATTATATTTTAAAATCCTTCTTAATAAACAATTAAATCCATATTTTGCCGGATTTTTGGCGCGATCAAAGTTTTTTGAAGTTTGGATCACGTCATTACCTCATAACATAAAACACATATTTTTAGAAACTCCTAATAATACTTTAACATTTGTGCCAACTTTTGTTAAGATTGGTTAAATATTTCATAAAAAAAGCCCATGCAGAATAGGGTTAAGGTTAATGAGTTCTGCCTGATATTTTAAGTTTCAAAAAAACATAAAATCAATTTACCTGAACAGTCACGTATACCATAAAACACAACAGCTTTTAACAACTTTAAATATGACGCCTTGAATCTGAGCTAAGAGAGAAAAAAAATAATTTCGTTGGATTTCTTTCCTTTAAATTAATTGTTCGGTGGAACGTGCATGCCTTTGTTACTAATATGACTAAAACAGGTATTATAGTTTATGATATTCAAATTGTGTCAAACTAACTTTTGTTGGCACAGCTTCATCACTTTGTAATTTTTTCCAAACAAAGTGATTCGAACGTTTCTCAATTAACTCTGTAGCTTCATCTGCACCTGTCACAGCTTCAATCGTCAAAGAAGGAGTTTCATCATCATTAATTACATCTATTTGTACAAACACAGATACTGCATCTCCAATATCACCTATTTATTGAAAGAAATTGTTATTAATGCATGAACATAAAAACTCGTACTCTGTTTCTAATAAAGGTAATAATTAATAATTATTTGTTTAATTAATTAGTTCTAATAACTCTAATAAAAATTAATAATCAATACTATTACCCAATGCTATCTCCGCATCACAGCTTTCTTGATTACATTCCAACACTAAGAAATAAACTCAAAAAGCCGTTTTCATGATTTTTTAAGGTCGCTCTAGTCATTCAACAGTCCTGTAAAATGTCGCAGTATACCCTGCACTTGCAAATTTTTAACTATTTTGGCTAGGAGTTGAAATTCCTTCAAATAAGGAGGAGTCTTCAAATAATCTGATTAATTGGGAAAAATTTGCGAAAGTTTGCAAAAGGCACTTCATACTACCATGCCAGGAATGGCCAATAGTCACCTGAAATCAAAGAGTAAAGCCACTTCCAGAGAGTAATTCTGTTTTTATTTCCTATTAAGAAGGGGAAAACATTAAGAAGTGAACCCTTTGATAAGATTTTTACCATCATCATCTGTGCAGCTTGCACTTGTACTGCTGTCTGCACAAAGTTCTAAAATGAAAAAAATTGCTAACGTTTAACCTTTTGTGCGAATTGTGCTAGATTTGTATTTCATGTTATTTTGCTTTTCTTTTTGAGGGGATGGGGAGTTCGTGTGTAAAACAATAATTCAACAGGAATTACTACAGAAAATGCTTTATATACGTTTTAGTAGCAATATTTATAGAAAAAAAAGATGATATAGAGATTATACTTAGAAAACATAGAGTATACTTTAGCATATGATCTGAAGCTATTTGCTGGAGAGCATTTCAACATATTTTGCAGGTTTGAACAATTAATCAGATTCCTGTGAAGTTCAATTTTTGGTTCCGATCAATTTATATATATTAAGTTAAAAAATTAAAAAGCAATTCCTAAAAAGAATTTTCGAGAATATAAAAATGTATCTTTTGTAACATTTTCCTTGATAAAGTATCGTATACAACATTATAAAATGTAGAACTGGGCATAAATAAGAAGGCTTATCACGAGGAAGAAGAATAGAAATCTTATCACCAAGCCCTTTTTTAGGGCTTAATATATTTTATAGTTTTTTACTTTTTTAGTGTTGAACCGAACTAAACGTAAACAAATAAGATAATAATAAATAACTCATGGATTTTTATTTGTACTATTTTGGAAGATAAACTGAATTTTTAGTTCAACTTAACATTTCTGTTAAGGTAAGAAAACAATCTTTCCTTTTCAAAAGAAAAAGATAAAACCATGTGAGAATAAAAACTGATTATGAAGTGGCCTACCTCCAGGCCAAGTTTTGATGGAGAGGCTGACCTAAAGGCTGAGAGCGAGCGTGATGGCCGAGGCAAGCCTCAATGCTGTGGCCGAAGTCGAGAAGTTGACGCCGACAAAAGTAAATCTAACATTAGTTTGAGCATAGAATGTTTTAATCAAAAAAAAAAACAAATTGAAAGAACGGAAAATTTCTATCAGCTCAATTAAACACGTTTCCTAGAAATTTCATGTTTTCGAGAAAATCCTCGTTTTCTTCGAATTCCATGTTTTCCAAAAATCCTGCATTTTCCATATATTCTGACTTTCCCAGATATTTTGCACTTTTCTAAAATATTTCCCAATTCCGCATTTCACGTTTTATAAAGATACTTATGCTAATATTTTGACAACAATAAAGAGTAAACTGCCTAAATTTTCGAAATAATTCTAATTTTGTAAACTATTTTGAATTAAAAAAGAAGATAACAGTATAAAAGAGAGTATAAAAAATAGTCAGAATGTCTCTTTTATGTGGAACCAATTTAAGTTTACACAATACAGGAATCCCTGATTTCTGTGAAAGAATGTTATTGATAAATATTGTAATCATCAAGCGCAAGATATTTCCCTTGCTAGTTGTCTTTTTTTTGTCATTTTCATTTAAATTTGTGATTTCCCAGAAACTTTTATGCATACAGTACTGAAATTGATTTTCGATATTTATAGGAAATTCTAATATTTGGAAAGATTATTATTAAACATTATTTAATATAAAGAAGCCAAGTACCAGACCTAGTTTCACAAGTGTCTAACATGTACCTAAATTTGCTCCAAATTTTCTTAGCTTTCAATTAATAAAAGTTTGTTCATCGAAGAAAAACAAGTTCAATTTTTGGTTGTTTTTACGCCAACATTTGTGCAATGTACAAGCATGAAATTTTTTCCACCAATTTACCTCATAGTGTCTCATAATTAGACTGCTCAGTTGGCAAACAATAGATGTAAAACATAAGAAGAAATCCGGGTATGTGTACAAAGTATGTTTCCAATAGAAAACTTATCCAGAAAATTCAAATTTATTTGGGATAATTTACCGTATCCATGCGTTTACACACCATGTAATCTGGAAATCATATCACTGTTCACTTCAGTGTTCAATTCTGAATACCAGTGAAAAAAAATACCGGATTCAGGGGTTTGCACTGGTAAAAGAACAGTTTCTGTCTGGATAAATTGCAATCTCCTGGATAACACCTTTCCACATAGATTTCTTGATTCAGACTGTTTCAGGTTGTTGAACATTTGACCCCAATACAAAACAATTTTCTAACTTTAAGTGTGAACGCTATATGGATAAACTTATATTTTTAGTAAAATTACTTTGCATTTAGAACAATTACATCTACTGCAAAAGTATTAGTTGCTTGCGAATTAACTGTAAAAGTACTACATACCTGCCATTTTATCATTCGGGGCTAAAGATATAAAAAATAAAAATAGTAGTAAACAGCTCGAGTTAGCATTATTAAATTCACATTGAACAACCATCCTAACACGCTGATTCAGCCCCAGAAACTATTGCTTCGTAATTCTATTCAGATAAGTTATCAAAGTATTTAATATCTCAAGTTTATTGTCCAGTCTATCCTAAAAACAAGTATAAAGAAAAGAACTTGACTGATATAATATTGACAATTATTATGTACCTAGGCAATCGAAATCTTCATCAGTTACACAAGTATGGGCCCAGCACTTCTCACGGGAGACTTTGCTGCATATCTTCTTCAAGTCGCCGCACCCTAAAAATAGTTCGACGAACAATAAAGAGGAATAGAACCTTCAAAACTAAGTACCTATTAGTACCTATCCAAATAAAGTTAACTCCATGACCTTTTACCTAAACCATGTTATCTAGTCCTAACCTATTTTCAATAATCCATTGATAATTGAGAAATTATTCTGTAACACGGACTCCATGCATGATCCTGTTTCCCCCCTCAATTCTGAAAATGTGGCGTCACTCCTGACAAATGTTTCCAAATTTAAACCTCATACAGTCAGAACCTTTCTCATCTAACATATTCCTCACGAGTCTGACACCCCTATTACTTATTGTTTCGTAACTTCTGAACCATCTGAATTTAGCACCTAATGCTTTATAGCTTCATCTAAAATTTACTACACCATTTTAATAATAAAATGCTCGATTCTGACCCACCGCAAACATGGAACCAAGGTTACGTTTCGGATTTTCATGACAAAAATTTTTTCAAATATTACGCTGCAAAACATTTAAAGGTACATTCCCGCCGAAAATTTTATTGCATAATTCGATAGAACTCTGTATTTTGAGCAATCACTGAAAATTTCGCATGAAAACTCATTCTGGTTGTTGAGTTATGGACGCTCAAAGTTATCGAAAAAGGGCCCTTTTTTTGTTTGTTTACATTTGTGAATGAATGAACTTTCTTTGTTTTTTCCTCTCTTTTGGAAAGATCAAATCTTTATATCTCGACACACAGAGCGCACTTTTGAATGAAATTTTTAGAATAAGCACAAAATTCAATTTTCTATCGAATAAGCAAATAAAATTTTCGGCGGGAATGTACCTTTAAAAATGATATTAACTCTATTTCGAAAATTACGCAATCTGATTGGTCAAAAAATCGATGCAGTTTCTATTATTTTGAAAACATTGTGATATGGACGAAAAACGATGCAAATATCGAGAAAACATGGCAGCGTAGAAATATACTCTTTCGGATACCTTATCGGTAAAAAATCCGTCGGTAAAAAATTTCGTCGGCAAAAACATTCGTCGGTAATAAATATTCGTCACTAGGACAAAAATTCGTCACTTTTTACCGACGAAATTATTTGCCCAGTAAGAT
>JANSTP010270381.1:0-10024 GCA_025330745.1 Cladonema radiatum | reverse complement strand
TCGGCGAGGAGGACACATTGGACATCCCCCCGCCGTCCTCGGTAGCAGCGTTGCCAGAAAAGGTGGTATTCGTAACCGTCGGCGAGGAGGACACATTGGACATCCCCCCGCCGTCCTCGGTAGCAGCGTTGCCAGAAAAGGTGGTATTCGTAACCATCGGCGAGGAGAACACATTGGACATCCCCCCGCCGCTGGCATTGGTACCAGTAGCTTTGTTTCCAAAAAAGGTAGTATGACTCACCCTCGGCGAGGAGGAGCTATTGTACATCCCCCCGCCGAGGCTAGCAGCGGTGTTGCCAGAAAAGGTGGTATGACTCACCGTCGGCGAGGAGTTCTGACTGAACATCCCCCCGCCACCAAAACCACTATTTGTGTCGGTAGCAGTGTTTTCAGAAAAGGTGGTATGACTCACCGTCGGCGAGGAGTTGTTGGAATTGGACATCCCCCCGCCCCAGCTCGTAGCAGTGTTTCCAGAAAAAGTAGTATACCCTATCGTGGGGGAAGAATTATTGACATTGACCATCCCCCCGCCCACGGTAGCGGTGTTGCCAGAAAAAGTAGTATACCCTATCGTGGGGGAGGAATTATTGATATTGCCCATCCCTCCGCCCACGGTAGCAATGTTTCCAGAAAAAGTGGTATTCGTCACCATCGGCGAGGAGAAGCTATTGTACATCCCCCCGCCGTTCCCGGGGCTGCCAGTAGCAGTGTTTCTAAAAAAGGTGGTATGCACCACCGTCGGCGAGGAGAACACATTGGACATCCCCCCGCCCTTTTCTCCCGTGCCTTTGGTTATTGTTACCCCTGCCAACACCGCGGTACTCTTAGATGGGGTATCCAGATTTTCGTTCTTAAACACTTGTTTGTCGTCTTCTCCACTTATTGTTGTGATTCCGCGTCTCTCATACCTCGTCTCTTCATCACTTGAGGCCTCAAAGCCCCCTATAAGGGCTACATAGTTCTTCAGACTGAGCGATGCACTGGGGCTATAGGTACCCGCACCAATGAGGACAATGTATCGCTTCGTATCAGTTGCATCGGTAATACCATTTAACGCACCCCCTATCGTCTGTTTCGCCTTCTCCCATGAACTGCCCTCATTGCTGTCATCACCCGAGGGGCTCACATATACAAATGCAAGTGCATCGCCTGCCTTAGCACCCAAGCCGTCAAAAATAATGCGCCACAGCTTACTCGTATCGCCATGAACCACCGCATCGTCGGACACTTGCTTGGTTGTTACCGCACGCTTCAATACTTCTGAGAAGGGGGAGGGAGGGGTAATACGATTCAGTGTCTCTGACCCTTCTGGCGTAGGTGAGCATGCCAAACCGAGCAACGTTACCAATGCCAGCATCGCATAGGCTATGAGTACCATTTTGTTTTCTTTCATGTGAAACCTCCTTTTCCATTGCGTTTATATTATTAATTTTCAATAATTTTATTATTATAAAACTGTAATAAAAATGCAAGATGTGGGTTCAAATTGCTGCGTGCAACAGAGAGGGCTTTTATGCGTTCTGCTACCGCCGCTGCGCGTTTCTCCGCGGGAGTGGGTTTTACTACGGTGGTTTGTTCCTCCGCGGGAGGGGTGCGGGGGGCTTGCATGCATGCTTCTTTGCAGAGGGCTGTAAGGGGGCTCCGCGCTGTGCGTTTCTCCTTGCGGGGGGCTTTTATGCGTTCTGCTACCGCCTCTGTGCGTTTCTCCGCGGGAGTGGGTTTTACTACGGTGGTTTGCCCCTCTGCAGAGGGGGTGCGGGGGGCTTGCATGCATGCTTCTTTGCAGAGGGCTGTAAGGGGGCTCCGCGCTGTGCGTTTCTCCTTGCGGGGGGCTTTTATGCGTTCTGCTACCGCCTCTGTGCGTTTCTCCGCGGGAGTGGGTTTTACTACGGTGGTTTGCCCCTCTGCAGAGGGGGTGCGGGGGGCTTGCATGCATGCTTCTTTGCAGAGGGCTGTAAGGGGGCTCCGCGCTGTGCGTTTCTCCTTGCGGGGGGCTTTTGTGCGTTCTGCGGCGCCGCTGTGCGCTTCTCCGCGGGAGGGGGTGCTGGTACCTTTAGGTGCTACGCACGGGTTTCTTACCATCCCTGGCAGCCAATGCGTCCCATCCGTCCATGGCAGCCTTTATGCTCCGTCCATGGAGCGGCTGTCCGTCCATGGCAGCCTTTATGCTCCGTCCATGGAGCGGCTGTCCATGGGACGGCTGTAGGTGCTACGCACGGGGGGCTTTAGCTTGATTGCTCACGCTTTTTGCTGCCACGGCTTTGGGGGTAGTTGTGAAATGGCCGCGGTTGGCAGTTCTTTTTCTTTTCTTTTTTTTGCGATGAAAAAAGAAAAGAAAAGAGAACCAAAAAGAAAAGAAAAACCCGCTGCTAGGCTAAAGCAGTAGTGATTAAGATAGCGTAAGCAAGTATGAAAGCTATTCTCCTAGCGGAGGGCTTTTATGCGTTCTGCTACCGCCTCTGTGCATTTCTCCGCGGGAGTGGGTTTTACTACGGTGGTTTGTTCCTCTGCAGAGGGGGTGCGGGGGGCTTGCATGCATGCTTCTTTGCAGAGGGCTTTTATGCGTTCTGCTGCGCTAACGTTCTGCGTAAGTTGTAAGCATCCCCTTCGCTTCGCTCGTCTCTTTTTGTGCATGCAAAAAAACACGCCCGGAGGGGGCTTATTCCCTCCGGGCGTGTTTCAAAAACGTAAAGGCGTTTCGTCCGCCTTTAGGGCGCGGTTCCGCCGTATTCGTAAGCACCTATGTCTGGTAGGCCATTGTACCCGTACCCGCGCGCGTCCGTATCGTAGCGCACTGCATTTGTAGGGAGTGTTGTGTTATCTGCAACGGCAGATATTGCAACAACCTTGTTATTATAAACCCTCTCGTTCGTGCTTTTTGCTTCAATTATTTTTCTGCGGTGTGTATGGCTTAAAATACGCCATGTCCTCAAAGGTACAGTACTGCGGCGCGCCTATGCTAAACAGGGGCACGCGTTCTTTCAAGCGCCGTGCTTGCTGCTCTACCAAGGCCTCAAGTGCACGCTGCTCTGCGGGTTCTAACTCCACAATTTTATATGCATAGGTAACGTGAAATTCGTATGTGTGGTGGTCGGCAAAGTAAATTCCACACACCTGTGCACAGGCATTGCGAAAATTTTTAAGCGACTGCGCCGTCTCATCAGTAGCGGGGACAAGACGCAAACTTGCCTCGTCTATATGCGTAAGCTGCATGTCATAACCATGCGGAAATGGTACAGCCTGCAGCATTTCGTACAAGCGCGCATCAATTACCTGAGGGGGACTGTCATTGGGTATTTTGGAAGACCACCCCGCGCCGTGCCTGTCAAACGGGTGATTGTTGTAGAGCACAAAGTTGGTCATGTGATATGAAGAAGGCGGCAGAAACGAAAATTTATGCGCGTAGCTCTGCCGCCTCGCTTCTTCTCGTATGGTTTCTACTTCTGCATAAAGCGGCTCATTCGGCCCTACAAAACTTATGATGGTGGCACCTAAAAATTTTTTGACGCTGCCATCCTTGTGAAACTTGTAATCAACCGCTTTTGTATAATGCATGACTACTGAATTAACACCTCGGCTATAAACTGCTTTTTCATTTCTATTTGATATGCTTGGGGCACATAATTCGTAGAATACTTTCTCATCGCCTGTGGCACAAGCGCGTACGTATCGTCCGCCTCGCTGTTTTGAGGGGCGGCGCCCATGTTTTTATTAAAGGTGCTTTGCGTTTTTTTTGAAGTAAGCCAATGCAAAAACAGCAAAGATGCCGCGGGATGCGGTGCGTTTTTTAAGATTGATACAAAACCGGCGCCGCCCGGCATGCCCAGTTCTGGAATGTAAAAGCGCAAGTCCTTGCTTATTGCGCCCTGCTTTTGCAAGTTTGCCATATGGTCTTCCCATGCCGGAGTAAGAATAAATTCACCATCGCTGAGGCGAGTAAGACTGTCGGCGTTTGATGCGGTAATGACGTAGTTTTCGGCGTTGTCGTTAAACCACTGCCACGCCTGTTGCCACGCCGCGGTTTTGGCCTCTTCTAGCTCACTTCCGTACTCTTGAGGCACTATGTTCCTGACCAAGCTCATAATAAAGGCTTCCCCAGAGCCGCCGGTGTTGGGGTCGCAAAAAGAGAACATTTTGGGGTTCTTCTGCATGTACGCTTCAATATCCGCGAAGGTTTGCGGTAAATCGGCTTCCGCAATACGCTTAGGGTCGTAGGCCAACCCGGTTTGGTTACCCCAATAAGCAAGCCCGTAACCCTCAGTGTCGGCTCCTACAATCTTGGTTTTTCGCCGAGCAATGTCGGGAATTATCCCATCTACAGGCCCGTAGAACATGTCCGCCTTGAAAAGCTGTGCAATTTTATCTCCCCCATAGGACATTACATCGATGGTGCCTACTGACAAACTTTTTTCCGACAAGGCCTTATTCACGTTTCCATCAAAGGTGCCCTCGGGAATGGTCACTGCAATGCCGTACTTGTCCTCAAAATCCTTGGCAATTTCCCTAAATTGCGGTTGCAAATACCACACAAACCACGAAATTTTTCCCTCTTGCTTTGCGTATTCTGTAATTTTATCCCACGACATGGTAGCAAGTTTCTTTCTATAAGCAATATTCTTATTTTTTCCACATGCTACTAAGGTAACAATAAGCACCATCAACAGCACCAGTACATTTCTCATTTTGTTCATAAATTTTATACTTCTCTCCTTGTAAAAATCTTGGTAAATGTACTGTAAGTGTACTTGCAAATGTGCTTTTATTCAACGTAAGCTAGTGAAGAAAAAATTCCGTGAAAACCCCCAAAACGTTGTTTTTATTTGCAGTAGCCTTCTCAGTATTTCTGAACACCTGCTATTTTCTCTTCCTAAAAGGGATTTCATTTCGTTATAAGATTCATTGCCAAGAGGAATATAAATTGTGAAAAAAAGCATTTACGACTATCATGAAATTATATGAAGAAACTGACATTATGTCTTTTTATCTTCACGCTCAGTGCATGCGAACTTTTTATGGGCATTGATGGAAGGCGTTTCGATGGCTTTGTAAACTTTGATTACGTACGTGATAGAATTACAGACTCCTACGCACTTTTGGATTGGAAGGAACGTAAAAACAACTTTACATGGGATGAAGTAACACGCAATGCTCGCTTACGCGTGAGCAAAACCATGCGCGCAGAGAAGCTTATGGCCCTACTACAACAGACACTCGGCGTCTTGAAAGACGCGCATGTGTACTTTCGGTTGCCATTGGAAACACGCCTTAGTTCCGGTAGCACCTACGACGATCCACGCTTTGAAGGCGCGTATTCTGGTTTCGTCTCTTTTTCTGACATAAGCCCAGCACGAGAAAGACTTATTAAATATTATTTTGCACCAAACACGCATGGATACAGTAAACAGGGCATAATGCTCTACGGCGTACTTAAGGATAGCAAAACGGGGGGTAAAGCCTTGGGCTACCTGCACATTAACTCATTCATAGGTAATTCGGATAATTCCGCTAGCTTTACAACGCTGCAACCATGGGCGAAGGACATCGATGGCATTGTCTCAAGGCTACAAAACACCGAAGGGCTTGTGCTTGACCTGCGCCAAAATGGTGGGGGCTACCCTGGAAACATGCTGTGGATAGCGGGGCGTTTTGCAAAAAATAAAAAGCACTTTATGAACACCTATATGAAAAACAGACCCAGTCGCAAGGACTTTGCCGCACCTTACAAATGGCACGTTAAACCGGAAGGAGAAACGCAATACACAAAGCCTATTATACTTATTACGGACGGTGGCACGGGCAGCAATGGGGAATACTTTACGCTTGCCTTGCGCAGCTTTGACTACGTAACTCATTTTGGACAAAACACCATGGGTATCATGGGTTACATTATGTCCTTTGAAATGCCTAACGGCTGGGGTTTAAATTACACCACGGGTTATTCCGTAGGCTTTAAAAGCGATGGTACAGAAATAAACTACGAGCAAGACGGCATTCCACCAAGCATTACAATGACCAAGAGCGAAATTGAAGCAACATTGAACTATGTGCGCAACGGACTTGGAAAAATTGATCCCATGCTCGACAAAGCCATAAACATTTTAAGGAGCAAATTATGAGAAGGTCTCCCTACGTGCGCTGTACCATAGCCGTATTTTTCATAGTTTGTGTGCTTGCGCCCCTCCCGCTCTTTGCACAGTCCACAGACAAAGAGAAACAAAATCCAAGTTCCACACCTACCAAGCCTTTACAACGTCCACATCACATTGTGCTAAACGCCCTGCTAGACTACGCCATAGTGCGCGATAAGGTAGTTTCGCCGCTACTCTACCACAGCGTACAGGGTGGACTCACTCTGGGTTATGAATACCGCGCAGCGATTCACGAACACCGCGTGCTGCTTTCCATGATGGCAGGGACTCTCACGCGCCCCGGTTTGGATGAAGTGCCCGGTGGAGGTTCGTATAGCAATGTGTTTTTGTTCGCCGCGCGGTGGTCTTTAGAATACAGCTTTGCAATAACCCTCATTCGCAAGAGCAATTGGCATCTGGGATTGGGTGGCATGGTAGACAGTACAGGTTTCCTGCACACCTATACTCACATTTGGTCTCCTGTGGTTGGATTTTCATCGAGTTGGAATTTTGGCCCTTCCTTCGTTGCTGCGTGGCAGCCCGCGCCCAGGCACAACCTGCGCTTTCGCCTTTCCATGCCCCTTCTGTCCATAGTAAAACGCCCTTCATGGAACCTCATAGACCCGAGCATAGAAGCACAGGCAAACAAAAGCCTTGCCGCAGCCTTGTTTGAAAACCCGCGCGTTACTTCGGTGCATGAGTGGCTGCGTCTGAGTTTTGAGGTTACACACGAATGGAAAATTACCAAGCTCCTGCAACTTAACACAGAATACAAAAGCACTTTACTTATTTCAAATCTGCCCCGTTTCTTCGGCACCTTCGCAAACCAAGTTTCCATAGGGCTGAGTTTTCGGTTGTAATTTTGCCCCTGTTCTTTGCAGAGGGCTACGCGTAATTTTAAATGCTTGCGCGCGGGCGTAGTGTGCCACTTTGTGTAAGCACCATGGGGGAATACGTAAGCAAACTCGCGCAAATATGCTAACACCCTGTGTCTCTTCAGTACAAACATAGGTGGGACTTACTATTCCTGAAAGCCTTTATACTCCTCTACGGCTCAACTGTGATTTTTTTATTTACTGCATGCATCACATCAGCACTATCTCTGACACGGCGGTATTTAAAATATTTATATTTCACTCTTGTAGGCAAAGAAAAAACACAACAAATATTGAAACTAACATTTTTTATTACTATATTTTTAATGTAAGTAATGTTATTAATATTCTAAGAGGTACTCCCATGAAAACTTTTATTACAATAAGCATGGTTATGCTTGTTCTCAGTTGCCCCGGAACTCGGGTAAAAAACCCTACGACAACAGCACGTATAGAAAATGTCGACCCAGGAGATGGATTGCTTACAAATGGGAATGCGCTCATGTTTCGCTATGCCACTGTAACTGCATTTAGCACGCAGAAAAGTTTTGTTCAAAAGGCACAGGAAGCACCAACCAACACAAAAGACACGCGGGTTGTCGCATACAGCATAAGCGGTTCAAGCACCGGGGCGAGCATAGATGCAAAAACAGGTGCTGTGAATTTTAGTCAAAATGGCACATTTACGATAACTGCGACAAAAAGCGCAGACAAAACTTACAAAGAATCTAAGGCAGAATATACCTTGACTGTAAGTGATCCGCAATTAGTAAAGCCTTTATTGACAAGTCAAAGTGAACAATGGGGAAATGAAATACGCTTTTTAAAAATGCCACAACATGCGTATGCTCTAGAAAATAACACTTCACCCACGGTTACATTGGATACAGGAAGCGATGATAAGGAAGGGATTATTAAGGCCGAACAGAGCATAGAAAATGTGCACGTGGTTGCAACTTTTACCGCAGCAGATAAGTCCTCAAAAACAGTGAAGAGCGAAGCTTTTGCCTTTATAAAGCAAGCCGGAACAGCAGACAAACCCAATTTTAGCACTAATAGTGCCCCCTGGGGTACGGATATAACTTTTATCCCAGAGAAAAATTACAGCTATTCATTAAAAATTCCCCTGCCTATGGGCGTGACATTAAACGCACATGATGGAAAGATAAGTGCTACCCAATGGGCAGAAAACGTGATAGTAGTAGCAATACGAAGCGCGGATGAAAAGTACGAAGAGGCGCAGGTAGAAAGCGACCCTGTTATGTTTACACGACAACCGGGAACAGCAGAAAAGCCTAATTTTAGCATTAAGAGTGCCCCCTGGGGTACGGATATAACTTTTACCCCAGAGAAAAATTACAGCTATTCATTAAAAAACCCTGCGCCTACGGGTGTGACATTAAACGAAACTGCGGGGACGGTAAGTGCAACAGGGCCTGTAGATAACGTGATAATAGTAGCTACGCACAAAGCTGACGAAAAATACGCCGCGGCACAGGCAGAGAGCGAGAGTCTGACATTTACCAAGACATGGGTGGTAAGCACTATTGCAGGGGGAGGCACGACCACCGCTGGGACCGTAAGCGGCGCGGAGGCACTGTTTAACGAACCTCAAGGCATGATAATGAGTGCAGACGGAGCAACCTTGTATGTTGTAGATAGTAAGAATAACAGCGTACGCGCAATAAGCACTACCTCACCGTATACGGTTGCCACTATTGCGGGGAGAGGAGACAAAGGCTATGTCGACAATCAAACCGGCACACAGGCAAAATTCAACGATCCTACCGACATAACCATAAGCAATGACGGCAATATTTTATACGTAACCGATACAAGCAATCATCGCATCCGCAGTATAAGCACTACTGCGCCTTACGCAGTAAGTACCATTGCAGGGGACGGCACAAGTGAAAATAACGTTGCCTCAGACCAGGCAGACAAAAACGGAGAAGAAGCGAAAATACCCTATCCACTTGGCTTAGCAATTTCCCCCGACGGGACTACACTATATCTTTCCGACCGTATAGGAATACGAAAAATAACCACTACAAGCCCGTATGCAGTTGAGACCATTCCGCTTAATCCGGTTACTCATACAGTCAAACACTATGGGTATGATCGTAGTACACAGAACTTCATCGACAAAGACGTTACCTTTGACTTTATTCGACCGAGGGGTATGGTAGTAGGTTTGAATAACAGCAACATTTACTTCGTCGAGGATACGGAACATGCGCTAGCACAAATAAGTAAAAGTTCCAACACATACACAACGAGCATCCTCTTTGGCGGGGGATTAAACAACCCAATACAGGTTAAGAGTCCTAGAGATATAGCGATGAGCCCGGATGGAACGACCCTGTACATCCCCGACACCCATAACCATCGCATAATTTCGGTAAACATCGCTAATCCAAATACGATTACTCACCTTGCTGGACCAAAACACTCAAGGTGGAGTACCAGCAACAGCGGAGATAAGGATGGAAACGACTTTAAAGCCGCATTTAACGCGCCGCAAGGCATAGCCGTGGCAGCAGATGGCACGATTTATGTGAGCGATACAGGAAACAACAAAATACGCAAAATGGTATATAGGTAGTTGTTTAGTAGCATAGTGTACGCTTATCTCCTACGTGCCTCACACAAGGGATAACAACTCGTGCTTTAAAAGATAATCAGCGTAAAGCACCACTACAGAATAAACCCCAAAGCTCCTAGCGCGTACTCAGTAGTCGTGTTCTTTTTAGCACACACAGTTTTCTAGAGGGGCGTTTTTCGGTATGGGGAAAAACAAGCCTTGCGTTTTAAGGGGGCAGCCGCGTGTCATTATCCAGACTATGCGTAAGCGCAGTGAGGTACTTATACGCTGCGCCCTTACAACGCAAAACCGCTCATGCACAACACATGAAGAGACATGCATGCACTGAGAGACATGAGTGTAAGTTGAAGTATATAAGTAGCATAAGAAAAAAGCTGAAAAATGATTACATAGCTTTTTACTTTTACTATTGACAA
>JANSTP010270369.1:0-19809 GCA_025330745.1 Cladonema radiatum | reverse complement strand
CCAGATGTAAACATTATAAAATATCTGTTGGTTTTAAATTCCATAGCGTAAAATCAGCCTTTTAAATATTTCCTTGATATGTGACATAGCAGGCCGTGTATTGACTGGGCCGTGCGTAACACAATATCAAGCTGTAAGAAATTGTGTATGCATGCACGCACATACAGCAATTTATAAATGACGGACAAAAATTATTTCAAAGTTGTACGTTCGTGTACATGAAAGTTTATCAAAATGAGTACGCTCAACAATTGGATATATATCCCTGAATATATTTTCAAAGAAGTAGAAATTAGAAAGGATATTTACAATGTATCAAAGAGTTCCTTCCTTTTTGTTTTGCTTCAAATCGACATAATTACTCCTGTAATTTATCTCATTACTATGTTCAAATGCTAAACCTTGAAAAAACACATCCAGCGCTGTTTCAACACATTGAAGAAAATGGGTTCACTGTTTAACTCACTGGAAACCCCATCACGAGCATTCCTTGTGATAAAGTTATTGAAATGACAGTGAATCGCTTTAATTGCTGCTCTATGTATATTAAAGACTCGATAAATTTCAAAGTCAGAAATGATATAATAAATATCTATAATACCTCAGAACACTTATGGATTCAAATTCAGGGTAAAAACAAAAATTCAGAATACCTTGTAGGAGTGCTATACCAACCAAGTTTCGAAGCCCCAAAGAAACGACTATAGATTGAAAAACTTGACACAGTACTAGGATACATAAAAACAACGTGGGATAAATCTGCAATATTACCAGGGGAAACAAATATAACATTGTTACAAGATTTTGTTTTAAAAGTTTTTTATGAGGAGTTCCTAGTACTTATAATTTGACATGCCACTTAACAAAACCTACTTGAAAAGGTACAAAGCCGATCAACCATATCCTTACGAATCCTCAAGACACAAAAGCTTTGCACGTAGACATACTATGTTCAGTGATCATAACGCACCCTATGATATCGTAAATGTACCTGCAAAGAAATTTGACACCCAATACAAATATATAAGAAACATGAAAAACTTTGACATTAATAGTGTTGAAAAAGACATCTCAGAAGCTCTGTTCATTCTCGTATGTTCCTCTGATGTGAAAGTGAATCCGAACGATTTGAATCAACATTTTAATAATACCGCCAAAAGAAAAAACGCAAAGAAAAATCAAGACATCGTCAATTACATTGTGAATCTAAATGATAGCAAAAACTGCTTTAAATTGAAAGAGATAAATTTTTACTTTGAAGTTTATAAACTCCCTCAGAAATGATTGTTCCACAGGATATGATAGCATTCCAGTTAACTTTATCAAACCTCATCAAACATTATCAAATATAGTGCTTTACCACTAACGGTTATTCTCAACAACTGTATTGAAAAATCTATATTCCCTGAACAATGGAAAATTGCTCGGATAAGCCCCATTCCAAAAGTAGACAACCGTAAAGAAAACAAAGATTACAATCCAATTTCCATCTTACCGATTTTATCAAAAGTATCCGAAAAAGTTGTATTGACTCAATTAACAGAATTTATTGAAAATACAAATATCCCCAGTTTCAGTCAAGAAACGGTAAAAACCATTCAACTTCTACACTTCTACAACTTCTGACAACATCAAAAGAAATGCAGTGAACTTACAGTAGCAATTTTTGCAGACTACAGCAAAGCTTTTGATACCATTGATTTTTATACCTTGATTTCTAAAATACATTCACTTGATCTACTGACTTTTTATATTTTTATTTTAATTACCTTACACATCAACAACATTTTGTACAGAATGGCTCTTATTTTTGTACCAAACTTACATGGGGAATACCACAAGGTTCAATACTAGGACCAATATTATTCACTTTATGTGTAGCTGATATGAACACTGTTGTTCCAGAAAGCAAATGTCTGCAATATGCTGATGATTCTTCGTTATACCAACACTGCTAATTTAGCAAAATTCATAGCTGCATTACGTCACCTGAAATAACCAAATGGTCTAAAGAAAATAATCTAATATTTAATACTCAAAAAACGAAATATATAGCGATTTCTTCTTCACAGTTATCTAAATACCACAACATAGATAACGAGTATTTGGAAATAAACTGTGACAACACGACTTTAGAAAAAGTTGATAATTATAAACTGCTCAAGGTAACTATAGATGAAAATGTAACACTGACAAATCATATAAAGAAAATACTCAATAACATTACAAATGCTAAAGAAACTGAAGTGATATATCTCAGAAACCACACGCAAAATGCTTGTCAAGTCATTAATACTCTCGAAAATTGACTATTGCAATGTCGTATTTATAGACCTTTCCAACTATCAAATAAACAGATTACAAGAACTGCAAACATCCTGTGCAGGTTACGTTTTACGAAAATACCTGACCACAGAAGGATGTAATCATACTAGGATGGTTGTTAGTAAAAGAGCACATAGACTTCAATGTCATGAAGTATATATTTTTGAAAACCATAGCATTCCAGAAAATTTGCCCATAAAAATCAAATCATCGGATATTCAGTGAGAATTTTGGCAAATGTGAGCGAAAATTAAAAAGATATTGTCTTAGACTTTATTTTTTGACCAACGCTACATAAAAAATAATTACACTACTATGTTATCGATGCAAAGCAATAATATAAATAAATTACTATAATGTTAATACATTATATTGACAGTGATCAAAAGGAGACTAAAGGAATATCACACGGGCAAAACGAGCCTTAATAAGCAACCAAAAATTTTGACAAACAATCTAAAAAAATGAAACATTGAAAAAATTTTTATTGCTACATATGCGAAAGAAGTTATTCATGTTTCTAAAATCGTCATTTGTCAGTATGTTGCAAGTAATGATTGTGCAAATGTTTTTCTGCTATTTAGTGTTTCCAAAATAGGGTTTTCAAAAATTAATTAGTTCCAGATTTGAAGGATTTTAAATGAAAGAGAATTTTTTCCATAATTCGATAGGCTCACCTTAGGGACTTTAAGCTGATTTTTAAGACGAGTATTTCTCAACTCAGAGTTAATATGAAGAAATTGCTCAAGCTTTCGGCTAATTCACCCTTGAAAAATTGAAAAGCTAAAATATATTTTTCGAGTGGGAAGACGTGATCAACTTTCAGAAAACGCAAAGAAAGAAAAAGAGGTGAAGAAGGAGGGTTATGATACAAATGCATTTTTTATGCATGTTTGTAATTTTATATAAATTATTTTTATTTGTAAGAGACCAGACAAGAGTTCAAATAAGTGCAAATAAAATAAATTTAGAACATCCTGTATATTGTAAGTATTTGAATGCAGAACCGTTTTGTAAATGGAAGCGTCAAATGTAAATGATTAATAGTAATAAAAATAATAATAAAAATTTCATTATGGTATAACAAGTATTGTTTCTTCTATCTAATAAAAGTATTACCCCACCCGAGTCTCATAACTGATTTGAGCTACCTGATAGAGGGCATGAACAATAGGGTTATTCGAAAGCTATGAAACAAATATAAAAAAAATAACAGAAAAATACCTTACCAGTGATATGACATTACATCGCAGAGAATTCGCAGTTTTATTTGACTAAAGCATTCTGGCTGGCTTTAAAAATCTGGATGACGTTTCTTGTCGTATAACACCATTTTCAAAAGAAAAAATACAGTTACTTTTTAAAAAAAAAAACTCTGATGTGCTTTATCTCAGTAAAAAAGATTTGTTAGTTTATTAAAAGGAACGCTTCTCTTACAATGGTTACTATTATTTTTATTTTTATTATTATTGTTATTCATTGATCTACAGTTAATTTTCAATCATTGTTCAATTCATACTTTTGTCAAAGAAGTCAAGTTTGTTATGTTCAAAAAATGCTTTCTGTTCAAGTAGGTCTTTTACATGCAAAATTTTGATTGGAATTTGTTCCTAAGGTCCTGAATGTTGGAAAATTTGATGGTGTCTGTTTTGATGACATGAAATTTCTCGGTTAGCCAAAAAATTATTTTCAAATTTTTTACAAATTTTTATTTCATCATTTATGGAACAAAAAATCTAAAAACACCATATGATGAAATTGACTCTGAGTTGAAATATTACAAAGGAAAGAATGAATAAAATCAAAACCAGAGATTTACTGACCAGGATTTAATCTGCCGTAGCTCAGGTTCTTTGAATGAAAAAGCGACCAAATTTGGTGCACAAAACTTTTGTATAAGGAGAAACTATTTAAAGGAAAAATGGAATCAAGTTGTCATAAAAAATTTTTTGGCCACTCGGCCCAAGTCCCCTGTTATGACATCATCAATTAACCTTGGTATAGCAATTTTCGTGATTAACTGAAAATATTAGCTCTTGTTTTGATACAAATTAGTTGCATCTTGACTTTCCTCAGCTAGCTTGGTGAAATACTTTTTAAATGAGTTAGTGACGTCATGTCAACAAGACAATGACGTAAATATGGCGTCATAGCCATCAACATGTCGACAGAACTGTAAATTTTGATTTTCAGCATTTTTAATGACATTGTCACTTTTAGAGGGGGTCATAAGCCACTAATGGCATTGAAATTTGTATAATTTATTAATGCATTTAGAGAATCAATTAAGTAGGGCCGGGTTGTTCAAAAATCTTAGTGTGTCCAAAATTTAGTTGTGCAACTTTTTTTAAAAAAAGTTCACCCCATACTGAAGCCTCGCTCTAACCACAACCCTTTTTTTGGACGTGGCTGTAGAATTTTTTGAACAGTTAAAATCTGTTTTAATAATAAATGAGCTGCTAAAAGTCACCTTATTTTGAAGCTTCTCAGGGTTGAAGTTCAGGAATAGACAAATGTATGTCGACGTAAGCAACGTCAAATTGACGGGGTTTTTTGTGGATAACTACATCTTTAACAAATCTGCATTTTCCTTTTTTCATTATACTATCACTTTCTCATGTGATAATGTCATCCCCAACGATCGAATTTGGGTAGAAATTGATAATTACGGAGTTTCATTTTCCAGGTGGAGTTTCATTCAAATGTAAGCATTAAAATGTGAAAATCAGCTGTTGATCTATTTAGCAGTTTTCGATGTCCCATGCTAGGTACAAGTGAGGTGAAATACAACAAACCTTGATATTTTTCAAAATGAACTTGATATTAGCTTAAAGTTTTGACTAGTCAGTTGTCCCAAATATTCTGGTCGTTTGCTGGAAAAGCAGCTGAAAAAGGCCAAATAACCCTGGTTTTTGATGTTTTTGATGACGTCATCATATAGTCACTAAAGTTTTGGGGTGATTTTAATTCTTTTTTGAAACTTGACATGAGGTTTTAAATTCAAGGTAAGCCTCATTGAACTCTGTTTAAAATTTGGAATTCAAACAAGGAAGGCAGGGAAGTAGTTTTACGACCCCCTCATACCTAACCATCTAACTACAAAAGATCAAAAACCTGTAGAGGGTTCTCCCCAAAATGTATTTTTTAAACTCGCTGATTTCCAGCAAAATCGAATAGAGTTTAAATGTAACGCATCATATAACAGCTTGAAAACTATGAATGTTGACGCCTTAGGCCATGTGATGACTAGATGATGACATCATCCAAAATGTCAAAAATGGTGCTTTTTGTCCGATTTTTATCCCCTTCATACAAGTAGATAAAGAAAGTACATATGTCCTAATTTGATCGGGAAATTTACTTCCCTTCTGGATTCCCTAAAACGCCTTTGCACTGCTCTGTAGCAATACATCTAGCAATATCAGTTTTGTGTAGAACTTTAGACTTGTGGTTACCCACACTTTACTTTTGTAGCTACACTTTTCAAAATGGGTGTTTTTTATCATTTGGATATTGTTATTATTATTTTTTTTACTGTCTATTATTTACAAAAATGTAATTTTTATGGTAGTGCAAAGAAGTTTCAAAAATCTTAGAGGATACAGATTTAGACTGAATCTAAATGGAATAGACAGCGTATTTCTATTTTTAGCTAAGTCGAATAATTGCATAATGTTCTTTACAGCAAAATCATCCCTCTGTCAGTAAAACACCAACCTCTACAGCTTGGTCTATCTAAAATAACTTGAAATTGTCATTTTATAGTACTAGAAATCCAGATTAAATCTTGTGGTTACAGTATTTATTGATAATTGAAAAACTATCTTGAGAATTAAATTATCCTGATAAGCTTCAAGCAAAGCAATGTCACAATAACCCATTTACCTTACCTTATCGGCCCTTTTCATTCCGGCCCTTTTTACGCCGGCCCTAATTCTGCCACTCACGATTATTAGCCAAACACCATTTAGTAATTTTTGCCTTTATAGAAATCTATACCATGGTTAAATGATGACGTCATAACAGGGGCCTTGGGCCGAGTTCCCAAAAGATTTTATGACAACTTGATTCTATTTTTCCTTTAAATAGTTTCTCTTTATACAAAAGTTTTGTGCATCAAATTTGGTCGCTTTTTCATTCAAAGAACCTGAGCTACTGCAGATTAAATCCTGGTCAGTAAATCTCTAGTTCTGATTTTCTTCATTCTTTCCTTTGTAATATTTCAACTCAAGAGTCAATTTCATCATATGGTGTTTTTAGATTGTTGTTCCACCTAAAGAGTTCTAAACAATGAAATAAAAATTTGTAAAAAATTTGAAAAACATTTTTTGGCTGACCGAGAAATTTGATGACATCATTATTCTGGTACTGTGACGTCATCGAAACGGACACCATCATATTTTCCCAAATTCAGGACCCTAGGAATAAATTACAATCAAAAGTTTGGTTGTAACATACCTACTTGAACAGGAATACATAAGGGTCCTGACTAAAGATACAAACCTATTACCTCCTATTATAAAGCTGGTCAATGTGAATCTCTTTTGAATTGCCGATTGAAAGTTGACTGGCTCAAGTTGACTGACAAATAAGATCTATCTTAACAAAACCAAAACTGAAATGGTAATTTTTCACATAGACGAACAGGAGAAAAACGTCTGGGAGGCTGAGCAATGTCTGCCTGAAAAATGAATTTATGTTGCTGTAAATAACTGAAAAAATATGCTTTTTTCCTGATAAGACAAAAAAAATGGATCCATGATACAACTCCATAACTTTCCTATGAATGTAAAATGTGTAAAATACATTCACAGACAAGCAATTAGACAAGAAGTTAAGTCTTTACCAATATAAACCTTCAAGAGTATAAAAACAAAAAAAATTATTTGATAATATTTAAACTACACCACAGGATTTTGTGGATTGAGTTATTTCTATGCCAAAAAAATGATCAACTTATATTCAATTTTTATTTCCTTAAGAAGCAGAAAATCTCAGTAAACTCTGTATGAAAGATGGACCAGGCGTGCTGAATCCATTTCTAAAGTTGAGTGGGGGCAATTGGCAGTTTGTAAAAAAAAAAAATTGCATTAAACTGGGGGACATCTCCGGCTTTAACTAGGCTGTAGACTGTTAGTTGTAAATATCACTAGTTAAAGGAAAAAAAATAAAACTGAAATGAGTTTTCAAAGTTTTAGGCCACTCACAAGTAGCCAGACCATTGAAATATTTAGTTACTTCAGTGCTTACTTTTCAATTGCACCGTGTTTTCCTTTTTCTAATGCATTACGTGTTTGAAGTCAAGGTTTTATGCAGCCGCTTTTAGCTAGGTCCATTGTTATCCTAAAGATTGGGTTTTCTTAATAGTTTCTATAATCATATCCATAAATCATAGTCATGTTTTGAAATGGCAGAATTTGAATTGAATTATGGGTGTTTATACCTTTAGATTGTATAATATGACATTTTTTCTTAGTTTTAATTCCTTTAATTAAAAAACTGAGCCATTATGTCAGATCTAAAGTATTTCTCTTTGTTTTTTATCAAATTCAGTTTAGAAACTCAATTAAAGATTCTGCATAAAACCCTGGAAGTCATAAACGACAATCTTTGTCATAGCTAAGCAAATTAAAGTTTTCATAAGAAACCAACTTTAAAACTTAAGAACTAGACATGCCGAAAATTAAAAAACACTTGGAGCTGAGAAAAAATAGAAAATTTTAATTCAAAAAACTTTCTTTCAAGAGTCTGTTATTTAAATAAGTTGAAGTTGCCGATACTAAAGAATGAAGAAAACACTTATGGTTCAGTAATCAAACTTGACACACTACTATACCAACTTATTCTGAACACTTTGTTACTGTGATAAATCTATGACGTCATCAAAATGTGATGATGTTATCTTTTTTTTTATGATAGGTTGTCGAAAATTGATGTTCCAAGGTCAAACTTTGAGCAGCTACAAGAAATTAACCATTGCAGTTTTTTTATGCGGTTTTCACTATTGTGCTACTAAAATAAAGCACTTTTATGTCAATAGGAGTTATGGAGGATTTGGGCCCCAAACTAACCCAAAAAAGGCCTACCAGACTGGGATTTTAGTGTTGCCATGGCAAAAAAGGGGCGCAAATTTTTTTTCAGGAAAATGTCCTCTGATAAATTATGCGTAAAGTCACAAAATTTGTCGGCAAAGCTTTTTTAGTTCTGAAGTATAATAAAAAAACTACTAGGGGGAGGCGGAATCCCCCCAGATAGAATAGGGTTAACAACTAGCATGTTTTTCTTTGATGTGTCAAAGTTTACTTTTTAATTCATATAAGAATCTTTGTAAGAAATATTTGCGTGCAAATTTTCAGAATAATTAAGAATCTGTTGTCGAACAATTGATAGTGAATTTGTCATATCTGAATTCTTTGCTGATTTCATTTCTCCTTTCTTCTTTTGGGTTCTTTCCTTCTTTCATTACTTCCTTTTTCTGTGATATAATGGTTTCTACACAAATTTTGCTGTCCAAAAATATGGCAAAAATCTACCCAAAAATATAAATTTTAGATAAAACTGAGGGGAACACTGCAGCCCCCCAGTTCCCTCCCCTCTCCCCAGTCCGGTTTTACCATTTTGCACCTTGCAGAAAGAGCTCCGCTTCAAACATGTCAATTAAGATTGATGGTTTTAACTAAATCATACTTTTTAGGGGAAATGAGGACTTAAAGAGAGATTTTTAAATTTATGCATCTCATTTTTGATATTTTTACTTAAATTTTTGTTTTCTTAATTAATTCCAGGATCTTTAACAGATTAAAATTGAAAAATTTCAATTTTTAAGTTTGGAACCTAACTTTTCTCTGAAAACTCAAATTTTTGACAATACAACAAAAAAGCCAGCCCTCACCAGCCCTTTTGAGAATGAAGGAGCTTTTATATTTGGTTTTTTCTTTTCTATTTTCTTGAAAACATGTGAACATATTTCCTTGAATATTCCTATAACTCAAAATGTATTTAATAATTATATTGAATGTCTAGGCAATTTATTATGAACAGTCTGATTACAAAGAAATTTTATGATAGAATACCAGGTGTGCGATTTTTATATTTTTAACAATTGAGGCACGCTATGCATAGCACATCTTAAATATCTTAAGCACATGCCAGTGCGATCGTATGCCTTTTGTCACAAAGACTGTAATCGCTAAATTACAAATATCTTTTCAATTCCAATTTAATATTACTGTTCATTGCATCAAAATTTGAAAGTGAATTTAAATAGTGACATTGGATTGGTTGTACAATGTTATTTCTGCAGAGGTTTTTCATTGGTATTTCATGGCAACAACTGTATTGTATCAATTAATTCTTTGTTAGACACAGTGAAGAACAAATAGCTAACGTTCTTCTTAACAATACGTATTAGCAAATACAATTTTGCTGTCAAGTATTTCAAGGGCTTAAACTCTCTTAGGAAATGCAATAAGAAAATCGTTCAAAAACCATTATAGAAGAAAGAAATTAAGTTTTGATGTTTAGTATAAACTTGTAAACTTGTATACTTGAATAAAAGTATATGCCTATATCTGTCTACTTTTTTTTTATTTAGGGTTATCATTAATGCCTTATGCAAATTTTCTTACTTCAAATATTTCCCTTGACCCCGGATGGGCTTTTTGATAACACCCTTGAAAGTTACCACCTTGGTTAAAATTTCTAATACTCAGCAAAATGAAATGAAAATTGGCATCAATATAGATGTTTCAGAAAGCCAAAATAGCTAAGCTGATTCAGATGATTGTTTTTGGTACCAGGGAGTAAAACTATATGTTTTTTTATAAAATTACCTCTCAACTTTACATGCTTCAAAATTAGGCCAAAATTGGGGATTTTTCCAGGGGACTATTTGATTAGAAGTTTTGAATAACAAATATGAATGCAACTCAATGCATAAATTGCCATAAATTTCATTAATTTCAGTGACTTATCACCACCCCTGAAAGTGAAATACTGCAAATCGAAATTCATATTTCCGACGATACCTTGACAGCTATAACATAATGATGCCGTTATGTCACCAAGGCGCCTTATTCCCTTTTTACTTCACCAACTTAGGTTAGAAAAGCTGAGATACAGCTGATTTATATTGAAATAATAGCCAATATTTCCAAATATACACAAAAACTTTTATACCAAGGTTAATTCATGACATCATAACAAGGGACTGAGATCAAGTTTCCGAAAGATTTTTACACCAAAAAATTGGCAATTAAATTTAAAATGTCCTCCTTACACAGGTGCCTACAGATTGCTGTCAAAAATAAGCCCCCCTTTTGTGACATTTTTACCATCCTCCACAAATTCGATTGCTAAAAGTTATGTTTTTGTGGCTGACAAATGAAACAAATATGATGGTTAAGTTAATGAATTTCTCCTTCTGTTGATCTTGGTTTCATTTCGTGTGGTTTGCTTGTTCAAGAGATATATTTACTTCATTGATGTTCCAAAAATGTGGCTGACACCCCATGTGGCTGACCCTACTAGCTAATTTAAATTCCCAGAAAACGGGTCATATCATTAAAAAGATTGATATTTTTTGATTGGATACGATTCACAAAGCCTTAAAGTTTATTCTTAGTGCATCAAATGTGGCTGACACAATATAAATGTTCCCATAATGTGGCTTACAGGCATTTCCAAGTTCTAAATTTTTATTAGTGGTGACATGAAGTGGAATGCAGTTCCCTGTACCTTCACCCAACTTTGAGCAACTTATTTTTATTCGTTTTTTCTTAAATGTTCTATTTTTGTGGCAGACAAAATAGTTAAAATAAAGCCATTTGAATTTGGTTGCCTTAAATGTTCTTGAAATGTGGCTTACTTACTTCAAATATAGATCGATTCTTTTAAGTAGTAGCGACAAAGTGTACAACACTAATAATTTAGCAAAACAATTTAGCACTTTCATCTTTTTTTAAAGAACTCTTTAGAATTAATTTAGGTTCTTTTTTAGAAAGAGTTTCCCATTCAACAGCTATGAAGGTTTCCAATTGTTGACAAAAGTTACACAATTTTTATAGAGAAAGTAAGTGTATGCAATTAAAGTGAAAGTATCAACATTATATAAACAAGGAATGACTGATTTGAGCAATAATGAATACACTAATATCTTTTACATTAGCAAAAAAAACAGTTTTGCCACATAAAATTTTTGTCAGCAGAGTAAGACAATATTCAATTTGACTACAAATATTAAATTTGTAAAAGGTTAGCATTATTCATAATATTTCATAATCTTTTGATTTCATATATTCCACTTTGAAATTTCCTCAAAACGTGAATTGATGTTATTTCAGTGATGTCACAACTGCAGCAAAACTAGAGGAAAAAAAAAAAACAATGACAAATCAAGATTAAATTCAAAGCCAACATAATTATCAAAAAGTTCTAGAGATAACCTCCAATCAATTCTGAAAAATCTAACAATTCTAACAAGTTTCTTTGGATCTGTACGTCTGCTGTACTGTTGAATCTGTAATTTTTAGGGTGTCAGCCACAAAACAATTATATTGCCTTTATATAAAGTATAAAAACATAAAACAGTTCATTCTCTTTAGAAAGACAGCTGACCAAAACAATTTAGAGTATCATACATCAAGAAAGACAAATTAGTAAAATCCAAAAAAAAAAAAAAAAAAATTGTCAGCCACATTTTTGAAACATATAACCAATTTGGTTCGTACTACCTTTTTTAAATCCTTCTTAGGAATAATATTTCAATTTTTCAGACAAAGCAATATTGAAATTAGAAAATAAAAGGAAAATACTTAATTAGAGGTATTAAAAATTTCGCAAACATCCACCACTTTTTTCAGGACATATAACTTATATTTTCGGGTACATTTAATATTTGGCAAAAAATACAGACTTTCTTAATTATAAGCCACATTTCAGGAACATTTAATAAATCCAACCATGCAAACTTGTTTGCATAGCGTATTTACATGTTCCTGTGAAAATTTAAGCGATTTACCACAAAAATGCCACTTTTATTAAAAAAAGTCATTTTCCATAGAAATAAAAAATGTCACACATTTTTTGACAGCAATCTACACACACAGATTTGACTGTATTTTTTATATAAATATTTGATTTTAGCGTCATTAGTGTTAGATAGAGGAAGTAACTTTTATAAATACTTTCAAAAATAAACTATGTATGAGAATGAGATTGAATGAGATTGGTGAATCAGACAGAAATCCGTAATTTGTGCCTTGGTTCTTCCAAATATCATTGAAGTTCTCAAACCAATCGTTTCATGTAAATCTTAATATCTACTAGCTGCTGCTACTGTTTGGTCAATAAAGGTAAATATAGGAGAAGGGTATATGTTTGGGGTAAATGGCTAGGCTAGTAAAGTTGCAGAATAATTGCTCTTATAAAATGATAATGCCTACAAGATTGATTAAAGCAAAACAGTTTAAAGTTTTTTAAGCTCACTTCCCACTCACTGCACCTATTTATCAATGTTTCACCTCAGCTTCTGCCTGTGTCCTGAATAACCCAGTTCAGATTATACCCCAAATTTCATTTGGAAAGAGGCAAAATAGATCTTTTAAACAAGTCTGTTTTCATTAAAATAAATCAAAAATGCATCCTGAGCAATTTTATAGGTTCTTGCTAATGGCTGAAACAAGATTAGAAATCTCAAGAACTACAGTATTTGGTAATTAAACTTCATAATTAAGTTTTTGATTAAAATATTTGGTTTCTTCTATTGTAGTCTTCTTTTAAAGGAAATAAATTTGTTGAGATTTAAAAAATACGTTGTCTCTTTCTGTAAACATCAAAACTGGTCTCACGCTAAAAGAATTTTGACTTTTCCTGATTGGTTTTTCTTTTAAAGAGTTTTGATGCAGGAATTATTTTAGGAAGGAATTTCCTACTTTCTGAAAATAATAAATGACTCTCCTAAATTGATTTTGATGAGTCCCAATGCCAGCACTTCATCAGAAAATGAACCAGACTCAAATCAAACTCAACAGCTTCTCTATGGTTGCAGATAATTTCATGATTTGTTATGCTTTTTTCTTAATGCTTTTTTTATTAATTTTTGTAATGCCTCAATTAAGCGCCCACATGCTTATAAAGTTTTCGAGGCTCTTGGGTAGGCACTTATTTGACGAGGGTACTTACTTAAAAAAGTTGTGAAAGCAATTAAGAAATATTAAAATTAAAGAAAAGCTTTTTAATTTAGGCACCTCTTTCCTTCTTATTTCAGAAAAACAAATAATGTTGAAAAAAATAATGGAACATTGCTGACAATTTAATATTTGTTGCTTGTTTTATTTGACCTTCATATATATTTTCATTGAAAATTCTAATAAGCACCCATTTTTAAAGCTTGAAGTGTGGGGGCTTATTTGACAGGTGGGCACTCATTCAATATATCTTTTTCGTCGTGAATAGAAGTTTCATAGTTTTTCTAAAACGTTGTTTTCGTAATTGTCATTTCTAATGCTAATACAGTTTTTTTTTTTAGAGCCTTTACTTTGATTATTTAGAAGAACCCATGAGTAAAAGTATTGGAGTGTTCAGGTATTTGTTTTTTCTACCAATCTTTCCTTATAGATCAATTGATAGATTAACAAAGTCTTTATTGTATTTCTCATAATTGCATTAATTTAAAAGATTATGCTGTGACAGTTTATTTTGGATAATTTGAAGTGAATGTGAAAAAAGTTATGTAAATGAGCCCACCTTTCATGTTTACTAGGAGAATATTAAAATTGGAGAATCTAGAAGCTTTAGCATTTCTAGCAAAGCATGGATTTAAAAGCAAAAGCTATCAAGCGTGAAACATTATGCATGATGTTTTGTAACATTTTATCTATAAATGTTAAAAAGGCCTAAAAGTATTGGGAGAAACTTATATTTTATAAGAGAAAGAATTAGAGAAAAAAATGGTGTTCATATTTTCTTTTTGTCAATCCAAAAGGTGACTTGCAATAGAAGTTTACAGAGCACTGACGATGATCTAATGAATAAATTGAAAATTTTCACTTATATTTTAACTTGTTGTTTTTACTTTTTACTGATAAACAATATACTATGGCAATATGGCAAAACATATTAATAAATTTATACTGTTATTTTTATTTATTTAGAAATTTGAAATTTAGTATCTATATGCTGCTACTCACACATGTTTTTGCTTGTGGTTGGTTCATTTGTGCTTGCCCATACAAAGAAATGAACATACCAGAAAGTGTCAAGAATTCCTCATTACACACTCACACCAAAAGTATTATTGGCAGTTATTCCAGTGCTGAAGAAAGTTCATATTGTGTTGGTAACTCATGGGCCTTAGAAAATGGAAGAAATATTGGTTTGTATTTTATTTAATTAATTTTTATTTATTAAATTCCCGGAGGAATTTCTTAGTATACACGCTTATTTTTTTCTGTTTCTTCAATTTCTATTTAATTTTTTTCTTGCCGTGAATCTCTACCACTTGTGCGTAAGTGCACTTTTCTATTGGTTGAAGATTAAAACAGAAACATTATCTTTTTAAAGCCTGAAAAAGGGTCATATTTTCAGTTTTCTCTTCAAAACAATTTTTAGCTATAAATTTCCAATATATTTATGTAAATATTGTAAAAGATTTCAAAGTAGAGCTATAAAAGTTCATAACCAAGAAAAGATTTTCTAGATCTGTTATATACTCTGCAAATACAACACATTTAATAACTGCGTTGTGGCCTTGTAGTTAGTTGCTCTGGCCATGAACTGGTGGGCATCTGCTGAAAATATTTTCGCTTTAGATTTTCTTTTCTTTCTTTTTTTTATTATGTGGATGCAGAAGGCGAATTACTTTATAAAAATTGAGTTTTTATGCGTGCTCTTTTTGTTGAGTCTGAAACTAGTGTTTTTCTACAGTTTAGACAGTTTTAGTTACAGTTTTATTTTAGCCTACCAAAGATGGTGTGCCTGCATAGTCCTAGAAAATGATATGCTGCATTTTTCAAACCCTAGAATAAAAATTGAACTTTTGAAAACTGACACTGATGGGACTCCAACCCAAAGATTTTTACCCATTAGCCAAGCATTAGTGCGTGTATGAGACACTTGAGCAAGAGGTTCCGAGTTCAAATCCCTCCGAAGTTGGAAAAATTATTCGCTGTAATTTTATTTCAGTTTTTTTTTTCTATTGATTATATTAACACATGATGCACGGAATTGCTCTATTAATAGCATACATTAACTTTCGGCGAAAAAGTTTCAGACAAAAAGTTTGGGACATTTGTTTTTTCATTTTCGATCAAAAAATTTTCGGAAATTTTTAGAGGAACTTCTTAATTGAAGCATTTCATGGCTTAAATGTTTTATTGCGAAAATTCGAGTCCAAAGTATGGCTATCGCTGTATTCAATCTTGAAGAGAAGAGATTAAGAATAACTTTCAATTCTTAAGAACTATGTAATTGAATTAAAAGTATTTCTTATTTGGTTTGTCTTTGGCAACTGATCTGTAGCTTAGTGGTAAGGAGCTCAACTTGGAAGCAAGTGGTACCGAGTTTGATCCCCTTGTGCCTTTTTTTTGCTGTTGGTATTTTTCTTTCTTTTTATTATGTTCATATAGAAAATTATTTTATTACAAAATTACTCTATTAAAATCAAACTAATTTGTGCTTGGTCTTTTTGGTGTTGAGTCTCAAGCAAAAATTTTAGTATTTAGCAGATATTTCAATCAGGGAAAATGTTTGCCACGGGAACTTGCCGTTTTGAGATTTGTGCGATTCCCAATTTCCTGGTTTTGCTGATTTCCACCAAATAGCTTTATTTCTGTTTTGTGGCTCTTGGTTTGATTTGAATGGCCTTGATTTAGTCCAATTGGCACAATTTTAGCATTTTCTATGGGAATGTTTAGGCAATGAGCCCTCGTGTTTATTTATTTTTTTTGAAACAACATGGATACTTAAAGAGGCACTGTCATGGTTGGGTTTTTGTTTTTTTGTTGTAAAAAAAAACTGTTGTCTGTGAGTCCATACAATTTATTACTACTCAACAGTTGTCTATTCACGTAATTAATGGCAACGTGATTTGAACGATGATGAAAATGAATGACATTTTTTTCTTTTTAAAAAATGTTTCATAAAATTTTTTCTTTTTGTATGTTAATCCAATCATAGAAAAGCTGTGTATCTTTTCTTCATTCACCACTTTATTATTTTTAGACTAATAATTGTAATGATCAGTAAAAAATGTTTCTGGATATATAGCAACATTATGCAAGAAGAAGATGGAACTTATTAGGGTTAGCTTTCATCTGAAACCAATCAAAAAGCCTCAAAGAAACCACTTCTAGTTTTTCTATGACAGCTATCATATCATTAGCCTCAACCGTCAAGAATAATGAAAAGATCACAAATAAAAATATTAAATAACAAAAGTCCTAAGATAGAGCCCTGAGGAACGCCAAATAAGACTTGCAGCCAATTACTGTAGACCGTTTTGATCTTGACACTTTGCTTACGATTTGTTAAATAAGATTTAACTAGGTTTGCAGCGACTGGCGAGAGTCCATATGCTATAAGCGTTGCAATTAGAAGGTCATGTCGAATACAATCAAACGCTTAAAATATCTGTTAGTAGTGCCCCAAAATGCTTTTTATCATCTGTGTCATCCAATGCGAAAACCAGGGACTTCATATTTTTACAAAGAACGCGTTCTGAGAACGCCTCTGGAACGCTTTTTCGGAACGTTCTTTATTCAGAACGCATTCCAGATCGCTTTTACAGGAACATTCCCGTTTTTATTCTGAAAAGCGTTCTAGAACTCCTAGAAGTTTTAGTATAGATAGCTTTCTAGCGAGGATGCGTTCCAGAAACGCATTTCAAGTTTTTAAAATTCTGCTTAGAATTTTTTGATGTTTTTATCTATCTGTGTAGTGAGAATAACGAACCTTTTGGTAATTATGTTTGTCCAAGCATTTCTGCCTAAAATATTAGACTAGACACAATATCATTTATTATTATTGATTGTTATTCCTTTATAACACTTATGTTGTTTTGTTTTCAGCCGCATGATAATAGATTATTCTATTTAAAGCCGACCAGTCTTTTCATAGCTAATACACCGGCTCCTGGTTGTCACAGCATACCATCTAGAGCAGAACCTCTTTACCAGTTGCCTTCGTTGATTGGTCGACTGGTCTTACGAAGAGAGAACTACCCATGCAACATACTGGAGTACAGAGGTGTACTCCCACAAAGCACGAAAAAACAAGTCTACAATAAATTGTGCTCAAAGGCGGAATAGAATTTTTAGTTATCTTATATATTATGATGTGACAAACTTAGGAAGTTACGAGAAAGTTATAAAAAATAAAGAATTATAAAATGTATAAAGCAATAGTATATCTTAACATAGTTTTTTTTCCACCGTTTTATTTTATATTTTGTTTTTTCAACTTCTCATTTTATGTACACAAACTAGGAAACTCACATAAGCATTTTTTTCTTCTTTTTATTTATTTAAACAACATGTGCAAAATGTCTGCAATTATATTAACTGAATTTGACGTTTTTCTTAGAAAGTAATTTCATTCAACTTCCTCAAAAAATATATCATTGAAGATTCTTGGAAATAAAATACTGTTCATATAGAATTCAACTACGAAAAAAACCCAACAATATGTTTCAACCAGAGAAGTGAACAACTTGAGCACAGTTTTAGATAGGAATCAAACAAAGTTGCACTTACCTGCTGATTTTTCATGATGTAAAATAGCCACAGACATCGCTTTTGCTTGTTCTGGATTCCAAGAATTCTGTTTGACTTGTTTTGTAGAAATTAGAATATTTTCTTCTCACTCGCTCTGAGCTCTTAAAATCGATTGTAACTCATCATGTTATATAACAACCACAGACACTATTTTCACTCGTTTTGTACTCTTAAAATTCGTTCAACTCGATTTCTACGCGTTATAAAACAATCACAGACACGGTTTTCACTCATTCCGAGCCCTTAGAATTTGTTCCAACTCGATTTCTACACGTTGAAAGTAGCCACACACACTGTTTTAACTCGTTCTAGGCTCTTTAAATTCGTTCTAACTCAATTTCTACACATTATAAAATGGCCGTGGACACTGTTTTCACTCACTCTGAGCTCTTTAATTTCCTCCTAACTGGATTACTACACATTATAAAACGGCCACGGACACTGTTTTCACTTGTTTTAAGCTCTTTAAATTTGTTCTAATTCGATTTCTACACATTATAAAACGGGTGCGGACACTATTTTCACTCACTCTGAGCCTTTAAAATCTGTTGTAACTGGATTACTACACGTTATAAAATGGCCAAAGACACTGTGTTCACTCATTTTGAGCAGTTTAAATTCTACGTTATACAAAGGCCGCGGATACTGTTTTCACTGGTTCTGTGCTCTTAAGATTCGTTCTAACTCTATTTCTACACTTTATAAGACGGCCACAGACACTATTTTCACTCATTCTGAGCTCCTAATATTCATTCTAACTGGATTACTACACGCTATAAAACGGCCGTGGACAAGATTTTCACTCACTCTGAGCCCTTAGAATTTGTTCCAACTCAGTTTCTACATGTTGAAAATAGCCGCAGGCACTACTTTCACTTGTTCTAAGCTCTTTAAACTTGTTCTAACTCGATTTCTACACTTTATAGAACAGCCGTAGACATCGTTTTTACCCGTTTTGAGCTCTTAAAATTCGTTCTAACTGGATTACTACACGTTATAAAATGGCCAAAGACACTGCGTTCACTCATTCTGAGCAGTTTAATTCGTTTCTACATTATACAACGCCCACAGACACTGTTTTCACTCATTGTGTGCTCTTAAGATTTATTCTAACTCTATTTCTACACGTTAAAAAACGGCCACAGATACTACTTTCACTCACTCTGAGCTCTTAGAATTTATTCCAACTCAATTTTTGCACAGTCAAAATAGCTACAGACACTATTTTCTTTAAATTTGTTCTAACTCGATTTTTACACATTATAAAATGGCCGCAGACACTGTTCTAACTCGTTCTAAGCTCTTTAAATTCGTTCTAACTGGCTTACTACACGTTAAACAACGACCACAGGCACTATTTTCACTCATTCTGAGCTCTTAAAATTCGTTTTTTTACATCGGCACTGTTTTTACTCAAAAATAGTGTTTTCATTTTGTGTAGTTCAAGCTTGATTTTGATTTGCCTATATGATTATTTGACATGAATCAATGGCTTAGATTCGAATATCTATGATTTGACAGAAAATAAATATACTGTAGGTAAATCCTCATATTCAACGTAACATTTTAGTTTTTATTTTTCAAAGAAAAAATTTCTTACTAAAATGAATGGGCTTCCTAGAAATGAGTAGATAATTCAAAGGAAATTCTACTCCTATTGTTCATGAACTCTTTACTTGAAAAACTTTTATCATTTTATTTTTTAATCAGACGG
>JANSTP010270336.1:0-10463 GCA_025330745.1 Cladonema radiatum | reverse complement strand
AAAAAAATTGCTTTGAAAATTATGTTGCATTGAGAGTGATAATTAGTTGAGAGTACCACTTACTAATTTAATGAAAATGTGCATACCTATTAGTTTAAAATAATAGCTAATGACATTGAAAATCTCCAGATTTTTATCTATATATAAAGAAGAAAAGTAGCATACAGTTGAAAGCAAGCGATTGATGGCTTTTACTCTTTGTTGTGGAGTGATACCAGGCAATGCTTCTTGAATCACATTATCAGTAACTCCTTTAATATTTTCTTTACATAACTCAATAACTTTAGCTTCGATATCAACATAATCAAGGACTTCTTGCTTGACTTCAACTTTTACTGACATTCTTATAAAGAAATCTTCAGATTTAAACAAATAATATTATGTAAAACTGAAGAGATTGAACCTCCTATAAAACCCTTTTATACTAAAAATGAAATAGAGCTGGTAGCAAAGTGATAGGGTAATTCTATCAGCTTAATATTATCTAGAAACTGGTTGCCAAAACGAAGAGAGATACTTAGAGAAGAGGGACGGAGCAATTAGACTATAACTCAAAAATCATTTAAGACAATGGTTTGTGCCTCAATCAATCAGGAGATACCTTATTAAAAAGATACCAGGACAGGAAATAAATGAATAATGAGAGTTTAAACAAGAAACCACAAAAACAAGAGCAAACTATTCTATTTTTTTGAATGGGTGAGAAGATAATTTTTGCGAAGGAATGTTGTGTAGAAATATATACATTAATTTAAAAATTATCTACACATACAAGCCCAATACATAAAGAAGGCAGTTATGTACTTGATGTTTACTTCAGTTCAAGAATCAAATGTTCAAGTGTCTTCATGGACTAAAATTGGTGCAAGTTTTTGAACAAACAATTGTTCATATCAAATATTATTAACAACAGCAAATGTTGTTAATAAAAGTATGATGAATAGGCTTAACCATATTTCAGGGCAGAAGAGTAAATCAAAGTAAAATCCAGTAAACAATTCTGTTTTTCAACAAACCAGTCAGAACAAAACCAAAGGGAAGTGGTAAATCAATACTTTTTTCTACAAACAACTGTCTATTTATAAACTTTATACTATCTTTATAAAAATTTCACCTACATATTGTACAGTATTTGCATGCTGTAAAAAAATGAAATGAACAAAAAAAAAATTCGATAATTTTACACCATCAAGAATTTTCAACGTTGGAGTAAAATGATTGTGGAAAATTGAAGAGAGATAAAAATTTGCACCAATTATGATTTCTAATTCGATTTAGATAATTTATATCTTGAGATGACAAGCAAAGTGAGCACAAAAACAAATTCACATAAAACAACTTCTTAAGAGACTTATATGAATTTTATAAAACAGTACACAAATGACCGAAAAATTGATTTGTAATACAAAAAACTTGCAATTCAAGTAATTTAGATAGTGAGTTTAACAGATATATTTCATTGTTTACCTCTAATTTGGGGTAAGAGATGGTGTTTATAGGAAAAAAAGCTTTATAAAACCAATTATAATTTTGGACAACAGTGCAATCAAGTAATAACACAACAATTTATTGCAAAACATAACTACCTTCTGCTGTTAATCTGTACATCCTTGCTTTACCATTGATAAATAAGTTTTTCATAGGATTTGGGTTTTCAAGTAGGAAATGTATTGTTCTTTTGGATTCTGAAACAAAGTGTTCTGGTTCACAATGTGGTGATGTTGAACAATATTGAAGATATATTGAATCACGTAAAGATAGAAGTTGCAAAGCATTTCTTGGAGCTGTAAAGTTAAAAGGTCTTATTATAATACATCCGGATTCAATATCATATATATTAATGATTCCACGGTCACCATCAGTAAATGTTCTTGCATGTCGTAATAGTCTATCTGGCCCTCTATTTTCGATTGGGCACTTACAAACAATCTTTTCCAAAGTATCTATATTGACAGCTGCACCTGTTATAATTGGAACATAATTGTCGATGATATCATCAAATTTACTGTTCAATTTAAAAGCACAACATAGCTGTAGAGTAAAACGAAAAGCACTTGATATAAAAAATTGCAAAATTTCAGTGAATAAACTTTCGGAATATCCTTTCCGATCAAGAAAGCCAGCAAACAAGTTAACTTCTATCTCAGGATTGGAACATTGTTTATTCGCACATAACTGCAGCAATGTTTTTGTCATTTTATGTAAACACTCTTCTGTTTTATACCCATCAAGATGTCCCAAACAAATACTGTGTGTTTCGGTATTTATTAATATCACAATATGACAAGTCGTAGCATCATCACTAGCTATCCATTTATATCCACATGGGTTACAAGTGTTGGATATACATGCGTATTCTCTTTGAGAGATATATAAAACTCTCTCTGCAAAGTCCAGTTTTCTTTTAGTAGATTCTTTGATAAATGTCTGGCTAACTGATCTAGTAAAGGAATGTGAATCAAGAGATTCTCTAAAAAATGACTCCATATTCTCAGATACTTTATTTTCAACATAGAGTGGCATTATCTAAATGATAGCAATAACAACAAATGATAACAACATACTGTATTTTTAGTAGCATTTTGCAGTAGGATTAAAAAATTAAATATACACATATATATTTGCAAAATTTTGACCACTAGTACAATAAACATAGTGGTTTAAATATAGGCTGCACATTATATTATAACGATATGTTAATAAATTACTTTTTCTGGAATTTGCTAGTAAAAGGTGTTTCATGTTTGGGGTTACGGAATCAAACAAAATTGCCAGACACACTTGAGAGTTTCATAAATGTGATAAAAGAAGTGGTTTTTAGATTGAAGATTAAGTACATCAGCAGCTTATATTTGATACTGCTAAACCTTAACAAAGCAATAGCCCAATTCAAAATTGAGTATCGAAACTCAATATTTAGCAAAGGAAAAGAAAATAAATTGGAAAAAAACTTTAAAAACTACTTAAATCTGTAAGAAAAATAAGAAAAATTTCAGATATCTGGCATAGTATCTCAGTTTTTTGATTAAATAAATCAAAACAAAGAAAACAATGTCATAAAATAATTTATAAAGGCAAAAATAACCATGAAATCAACTCAAAGACTGTTGATACAAAATCAACTCAATTCTCATTAATACAATAATACAAAATATTTAAGAAAACTCAATCTCTAAGTTAAAAATGGACCTAGCCAAAGTAGCTGTATAAAACCCTGTTATGATAGAAATATTGGATATCATGAACAACATTCATGGTCAGAGCAAATATTCGATTATCATGGGATTATTACAATAACTATTATGTCAAGATAGCTTGGTTTGACAAAAGGGCATGGGGTTAACTTAACATGAGTAACAACTTTTCCACTGAAAAGTTAATAAAAAAAGACATACCTTAAGGGCATTATTTTTTGCAATCAGAAAAAATTGTGGAACACATTTTTGCGAGTGATGCCTCAAAAAACTGTAAATTGCAGGATAAATTTTTGTAAATCAGTCTTATATGAAAAATTCACAGAACTAATTATTGCGTTTTCAGTATTTAGAGTATTTTTTTCTTTGTGCAAATCTTTCAAACAAAGGTTTATGGATGTATAACTTTACAAAATGCAGAATTGAATTTTTCGACCCTCAAAATTCTTTAGTTTTGCAGATAATTTGATTTTGCCAATGGTTGGCCTCAGGAGTGTTTTGTGGGATTAAATTTTGGGCTAGGGGAGAAGGTCTGCACAATAAACATAAAATCCTGAAAGTTTTTGATATTACGTCGTGTGCATTTGAAAAGATGTTGAGTGTTTTCTTCATTTCATATGCCTCAAAAGATTACCTTAATTAACTTTGCTTAATATTCAAATTCCTCAAAAAATTACTTTCCATATTCAGTAAAGTAAATTTCTGAGGAATTTGAATATTACCTTGCATCACAAGTAATGTTTTTGATTGGCAGGTCTCAAAAATGAACTTCTCTGCTTTTGACATCTCAATTAATTATCTTGAACATTATCATTGGACATCATTTTGATCAGTATTTTGATTTGTGTGCCCCTTTGGCTAGAATGTTAAGGTTAGGATTGTGGCTTGTCATTAATTTTGTTTTTTCTATTAAGGATTGGGTTACAAAACTCAGCTCAAGATTGAGTTTTTGCTACCATTTAACGGTAGCAAAAAACATGCTGCCAAAAACACTGCTGTTGCATCAAACTTTTATATTTTTTCTTCTATCTTAAGAGCCACAAAAAGCTAATGTAAATTAATTTGCATGTGTGTGGGCATGTGCTTGTGTAATGGCAAGCATAATCTAAATAAAGCAATAGGATTTTTAAATATAGACAAGGACTGGAGATACCAATAGAAGAAATTTTTATGTGATGTTAAGAATTTTGTTGTATATAATATAGTGTTTAATTTTTTATATGTTTTATATATATTCTTTATTGGTCTACTTTTTTACCTATACGCTATACATTCATTTTTTACAGTACAGCGTATAGTAAAAAAAACAAATTACCATTGGCAACATAAGAAAATGTAAACAAACAAACTTTTGAATATTGTCAGTTGATGAACAATGACTTTGCTTATTTTGTTTACTCTTAAATATTATCTTGTTTTCTTTTAGTTATATGTACAAATATTATACTAATAAAAGTATTGGTTGGCCTTTATGGTTCATACATTATCTTGACATTGAACAGTATTATTCATTTCTTATCCCAACATAGCGCTTCAAACTGTCGAACAGTGGGAAACCCACTTTCTCAGCCTCAACATTCCTGCAACTGAAGCCGCAACGTATGCTACCGTTTTTGCAGAACACCGCATGACAGACTCTTCCATCTTGGCCTCTACCCTCGATGAACTTCTTGCCCTTCGTGTCACTGCCCTCGGTGATATCAAATCCATACTATCCTCTGCTGCTACCACAACTTCCAACTTGTCCAACCTGTAATCCTCCACCAAATCAATTCATGAAGACTCCTGCTGCGAAGCCCCCAAATATCCAAATGGACATGACCAAACCGCAGTTTCGTAAGTTTCAAACAGATTGGTCTGTATTTAAAAAAATTACCAACCTACCAATGCAGCAAATTCACGCACAACTTTATAACGCTTGTGATGAGGAATTACAACTAAGCCTCGTTAACACCTCGTCTGATTTCTTTAATCTAACCGAGCAGCAACTTCTCAATGCCCTGGAAAACATTGTCACCAAGAAATCGAATCCTACAATCCACCGCCTCCATTTCTCTTGCCTCTATCAAAACGAAGGCGAAAGAATGAAAGATTTCCACATTCGATTGAAATCTGTTGCCCCAGACTGTGAATATGTCTGCCCCAGCTGTTCCCACGACCTTCAGCATATCCACTTAAAAGACCAATTTGTGAAAGGCCTTGCTGACGGGAACTTACAAACTGATATTTTAGCTAAGGCCAACCAATTGAATGCCTTGGAACGCATACTTCATCATGCTGAACCATATGAAACAGCACAACAGGATCAAGCTGTCCTTCACACTCTGAATTCCATGATTTCACGTATTTTGGCCTACCGTCAAAAGAACAAAACCCACCCCAGTTAATCCTATACGCCCTTGTTTCGGCTGTGGCAAGATATCGCACAGACAACCTGGTTGCAACGATCGCCGCACCAAGTGCCCAGCATGGGGCAAAACATGTCACAACTGCACCCTACTAAACCATTTCGCTAGTGTATGTCGCAAGCCCTCAGATGGCAATGCAGAAGCTCTACTCGCTCACGTTTATTACAGTCCAACTTCACAATGTTTTACTAACCCATCCAAAGTGATCTCAGAAATACCTGCACAAATTACGGCCATCTTGCTGAAACACCAACGAACACATAGCACTACCATCAATATATTCCCTGACAGCAGAGCCAGCATCTGCTTAGCACCACTGAAAATCCTATCCTCATTAGCATTATCAAAAGCAGACCTTATAACCTCCTGCAAACAAGCCACAGACGTTGGAGGAACAAAGCTCTCTTGCTGCGGATGGCTACCCCTATCGATTAACATCAATGACAATAATACCACACAGCCCATTTATATCTGTGATCAAGTAGACAAATTCTACTTCAGCAAGGATGTCTAAAAACTAATATATTACCAGCAACATTTCCTTTCCCAATGACAACCAATTCCTCAGTATCTTCTGTTTGTACTGATGAACACTCTCCAACAACAGGACCACTACCTAATCGACCTACAACGTTACTGTTCCCAGCAACATTGGAAAATATCCCCAAATTAGAGCAACATTTAATTCGTGAATTCCAAAAAAAAGCCTTCAACAAAAGCAACCCTTTTCCAACTATGCATTCTAAACCTGCTCATATTCATCTCTGACTAGATGCTGTGCCTTATGCCCGTCATACGCCGATCCCTATCCCCATTCACTGGAAGGAAACTGTCAAGAAAAGCCTCGACGATGACCTTGCGCGTGGCATCATCAAACCAGTACCATTTGGTGCTCCAGTCATCTGGTGTAGTCCAATGGTAGTAACACCAAAGAAAAATGGGATGCCTCGACGAACTGTTGATTTACAAAAACTGAACTCTCAATGCCTACGAGAAACTCATCACACACCCTCTCCGTTTCAATCTGCTTCCCAAATACCCAGTAATACATGTAAGACCACTCTAGATGCCGTTGATGGTTACTACGCCATTGCCCTTGATAAAGCCAGTCAACCACTGACTACCTTCATCACAGAGTGGGGTCGATACATGTACTTACGATTACCCCAAGGCTACACATCTGCTGGTGATGCTTATACACGTAGATATGATGATCTCATTCAAAACATTGAATGGAAGATCAAAGTCATCGATGATATGATCCTTTACGATTTTTCCATTGAGGATGCTTACTATCACACCTGGGATTACCTCAACCTGGGCGCAGCAAACGACATCGTAATAAATCAGGAGAAATTTCGCTTTTGTCGAAAAGAAGTTGAGTTCGAAGGATTGATGCTCACATCGACAGAAATACAACCATCCCCAAGATTGTTATCTGCCATCAGCAACTTCCCAACTCCTAAAAATATTACAGATGCCCGTTCCTGGTTTGGTCTAGTTGATCAGATAGCTTGGTCCTGTTCAATCAGTGCCATCATGCAACCCTTCCGTGACTTGGTAAAACACAATAATACTTTTGCATGGAACAATTCGCTGGAAAAACTTTTTATCAAATCCAAAGAAACCATACTCAAGCATGCCCGGGATGGGATATACTCATTTGATACCAAACTCAACACCTGCCTTCAAACTGACTGGAGCCGTGTTGGCATTGGTTATCTGCTCCTACAGCAACATTGTAAATATCCATCGAATACCCCAACATGCTGCCCTGATGGATAGAAGTTAGTATTTGCTGGCTCTCGCTTCACTACTGATCCGGAAAGCCGATATTCTCTCACAGAGGGTGAAGCGTTAGCAGTTGCTTGATCTTTAAACAACGCCAGATTATTCCTCCTAGGTTGTCCATCACTCACCATCGTCACTGACCACAAGCCTTTACTAGGACTCTTTAATGACGGAGCCCTCAACAACATATCTAACCCTCGACTTATGTTGTTAAAAGAAAAGACACTACGATTTGCCTTTGACATCCAATATTGTCCAGGCAAATGGCAACGCGGACCAGACACAATTTCTCGAAACCCATCTTCAGACTCAGCTAACTTGCCTCCATTCCTTCAACCGACAAGTGCGGGGATAGCTGCAGTAGAGACAGTATCTAAAGACATACACACAAGCCTCTTACTATTAAACGAACATTGAGTCTCTAACATCACCAGCCCTCACTTGGAGTAATTTACAATCCGCTTGCGATGATGATCCCACCTATAGATTATTGATGACAACAATCAAATCCGGTTTTCCAGATCACCAGAAAGACTTACCCGATGCAATAAGACAATTTTGGAAACTTAAAAACGATTTACACACAATTGACCATACCATTCTTTTGAATTCACGCATTGTCATACCATCTAATCTACGAAAGCCAATACTCAATATCCTACACCTCAGCCACCAAGGAGTAAAAGGTATGCAAAATCAAGCAAAAAAGATCATTTACTGGCCCAGTATGAATAAAGAAATTCGAAACCATCAATACACCTGTCGTATATGCAGCGAGATAGCCCCTGCTCTACTGAAAGAGCCCATTTCAATCACAGCATCTGCCAACTATCCCTTTGAAAAAATCGAAGCAAACCATTTTCAGCCAAGTGGGCACAATTACTTTGCCGTAGCTGACCGTTTCTCCAGATGGCTCAATATTTACCACATCTCACCAAATAAAGCCACTGACACTTATTTACAAAGTCTTCTGCGTGCTCTTTTTATTTCATATGGTACCCCCATCGAACTCAGCTCTGACGGCGGTCCATAGTTCTCTGCCAACAGTATGCAAAAAATTTTAAAAACTTGGGGAGTCGCTCACTGATTGTCGTCTGCAGAGTACCCACAGTCCAACGACTGTGCAGAAGCGGCAGTGAAAATCTCCAAAAGATTGATATTGGACAACATATCTGCCGACGGCTCCCTCAACAACGACAAAATGGCCACAGCTATCATGACCTACCGGAATACTCCACTACCACACATAGGACTCAGTCCAGCCCAACTTCTACTACACAGAAGGCTTTGCGACCACTTACCTATTGCCTCAAAAGAATCTAACTGCCAAAGGAATGGGTCCTAAATTCTTCAGCATTCGAAAAACGGCTGGTTAATCGCCATGGCCAAATTATTAACCGCTACAATGCACATGCTCACGCATTACCTGCATAGCGATCAACACCAAAGTCGCAATAATACAACCCAACACATTGTGGATTCCGTAGATGGTCCAGAAGCGGTATCATTACTGAACAATTGCCTCACCACCAATGTCATGTCAGATGCTACCGAACCAGGAAAACACTCCTCCGCAACCGACGCCACCTGAAACCAATTCACCACAGAATCACACCATCACCATTTCTACCCTTAGATCAGTTCCCCAGTGATGTTCCTATCCATCTGCCAAATGAACCAGTTAGAAATGATGTACCTATCGATGTACCTAATGATGTTCCTCTCAATGTACCATGCCCTACAAATCCTCCAATGCATCCCACTGAATTGAATCTTCTCTCAAAAGTTCCACGTGCTTTAAGCTGATTTTAACAATAAAGGACTCAAAGAATGATGACTTTCTACAGCGCCCCTATAGGGGGAGATGAAGAACAATGACTTTGCTTATTTTGTTTACTCTTAAATATTATCTTGTTTTCTTTTAGTTATATGTACAAATATTATACTAATAAAAGTACTGGTTGGCCTTTATGGTTCATGCATTATCTTGACATTGAACAGTATTATTCATTTCTTATTCCAACATCAGGGTTTTTGGCCAGTGTGCATTCCATGTTTTACACAAGCTGAAGTTAAACAACTGAATAACTAAAGCTACAGTAGGCTATAAACAAATAATTTTTCTGGAAGACAGAGCCTTACTTGGATCCTGATATCTTGCTTAAAAGTCAGTGTGTGTCATTACCCCAAACCAAAGATCTTCGGGGTAGAGTGCATGGAATGCAGACTGGGTTTTTGGGAGCACTTTTTTGCTATCATTAAACGGTAGAAAAAACTCAATCTTAAATTGAGTTTTGAAATTCAATCTTCAATAGAAGAAAGAAAATTAAACCTAAAGCTAACCGTAACGCTTTGGTACAGAGGAAATACATAACAACTTTAGAATACCACCTGTTGAAAAAGAAGTTTTGTAGGCAGCCTACTGAGCCTATGCTACCAAGGTTGCCCACTAGGCTTACGCTGTCTACACAGCCTATGTTGCCTAATTGCCTATGCAGCCTAGGTTGCCTACAGAGCCTACATTGCCTACCAGCCTACGCTGCCAACACACAGCCTGTGTAGCCTATGTTGCTCGCTAAGCCTAATGTAGCCGTCACATATATCAATCAACAGGGCATATACAGTCTCTGGAATATTTGCCCAATTAGATATGGGAGGCAAGCCTATTGTTACTAACATCCAACCCCTCTAACCCCAACCTCACTTCCATTATTTGTGACTTCGAAATTGATTCTTTGATAAGATACTGTAGATAAGATAAAATCTAGATATAATATATCATACAATAAAATAAATATATTCTAAGTTGTAGATTTTAAAGGGAGAAGACTTTAAGAAGACTAATATTAATCTTGTAATGTAAAGCCATAGTGCAAATGTTATAAGATCAGAGTTTTTAAATTATTGCATTGCGTCATAAAGTAGTCAGCATAGGTTGCATAGCTAGGCTCCTATTAAAAATACAGAGAAGTTTAGCCGGGAATTAGTAAAAGATATTCAGCTAGCTGTGGTTTTGAAGATGTGTAATTGAGGGAAGCAAAATAGGTTCGTTTGTTATGTATTTTAAGGC
>JANSTP010270325.1:0-10465 GCA_025330745.1 Cladonema radiatum | reverse complement strand
CGCATTTACACGCCAGAAATTTTTAATGATATTGACAAATATGAAATTGTTTTTCATGAATTGTCATGAAATTACTCGTTCCAAGTTTCGTCATTAATCAGATGCTTATTACTTTAAATTTGTATTGTTGTAGGGTTTCTTTCGTGCAGTTTAGTTACGCGCTATCGAAAGTCTCCCATTACGGCTGAAAAATTGCTCTAACAAAAGAGGTTAAAGGTACATTCCCGCAGAAAACCTTATTTGCTCATTCGATAGAAATGTGTATTTTGAGCATACTTGATGAGCAAATTTGATAGAAAAATTCCTTTTACTTCTTGAGATATGACTATTTGACATTTTTGAAAAAGAAGATAAAAAAAACAACAGAAATTCCATTCATTTACGAATGTAAACAAACAAAAAGTGGGCCATTTTTGACAACTTTGAGAGCGCATAACTCCACAAGTAGAAGGAATTTTCATGCGAAATTTTCAGTGGTTACTCAAAATATAAAACTCTTTTGATTTTTACAATAAAAAAATCTGTGGGAATATATTAGGAAATATTAGGAAATATTTATTTATATATATCGCATTAGTAACGACCTGTGTTAACAAACTTAAAATTGAAAATACTCTTTGGCATCTCTAAGGTTACACGTGCCTAGTTAAGGTTACTGTAAAACTTAAAAATTAATTTTTTTTTCAAAAAAATTTTAACTTTCCTTATAATTTGTTTTTGGATAAGCATTTGATTGGTAAATTTTTTTCCTAAAAATTTTGCCTGGAAATATTTAAGAATGCAGTTATTAATATTGAAAATTCTGTTCTGTAAAATAAGTTTACATCGAAGGAAAACTTTGGCGGCCATATCTAAGAAATATATTTCAAATTCTCATAATTTCTATCAAATTATTTATTCAATGGGAAAGAAAAGACATTTGCTATTTGCTTTTCATCTGAAAGACCGAAATATCTTTAGAAAATTACTCACATCTCTAACTAACCAATACGCACGTGGCTCAAAACAATAACATGCTAAGTTCTTTTACTTGAAATTTCAATGGTTTATTATATGCAGAAATTTCTAATAAAATTCTACAGAACAATTTTTAAAATATTCCTGATTTACCATTGGAGATAAATTTTCTTGTACTCAGTTCACTCGAAAAAGCTAAAAGTCCCCTCTGATTGGTCACTTTTCAAAGGTGATACCCTCATTGGAATCATCAATGAATAGAGAAAAATACGTTGTCACAATTTTTTTTCTATTTTGCTGTAAAAGATTTTACATGACGTAGAAAACGATATCTCCTTTTTTGTGTAAGTTTTTTATAAAATGGGGGTTATCTTCTGAAGAAAAACTGAATTCAAAAAACTGTGACAAATTTTATAGTTGACGTATTCATGATAAGGCAGAGACAGAATTTAGACAAAAATCAACTAACTGTGGGGACTTGGAGCTCATTGAAAAATAGCAGGCAAGTGTTTACAGGGCACAGTTACGGGAAAATTTCAGTAAAACTTTTTGCTTGTGATATACTTTGTAATGTAAAAATTTAAATTAGCGAAAGAAATTAAAGGAAAGATTTAAAATGGACACGCTGTATTAAAAAATAGATGGCAGCTGAAAAAGGTTTACAGTATCCTTAACCTAGTTTGATAGAAAAATAAATTTCTATTTTATTATAATTTTTCTAATTTTATTATAATTTTAAGATGAATTTCTATTTATTTTCACGTCTTTTACAAACGATTGGTTGCATCTCTTGTTGAATTTGTTGAGATTGATATGATATTACAATTGTTATGTTTATGATAGGCTGTCACTATCTCGAAGGCTCGAAGACACAGAAGGTTGATGGTTTAAAATGATTAGAGATGGCTGATGATTTGATGCTTTGAAAATAGGGCACGTAAAGGCACGCCAGACACTTAGGGCACGTTGGGCACGTAGGCACGCAGGGCATGCGATTTAGCAAACTCAATTTTGTAATACGGCATTTTTTCAAATTTGGTTTTAGTTTAAGTCTCTTTTAGAGATTATTCATATTATATAGATCCGAAAATGTGATTTTTCTTATAGTTATCTCTTGCAACGCTGAAGCATCGTATTGGCCTGCTAACTCAGCCCTTTGTAGCAAGAGATGGCTGAGCGATCCTTTGCTGACAAAGTGTAATTTTTAAAGATTCAGAAAGTAGTACTAATTCTAGCCTGTTTAAACAAATGACAGTATTAATATACCCCTTCCTATTTTACAAAAAGCAATTAAGAAAGAAGATGGCATGTTTTTGTTATTATCTACCCCTGGCATTTTGACTTTCTTTTTGGGAAATCCCCTTTTGGAAAGGAGACTTTTTAAGCACTCTTTTGAGGTGTTACAGGGGTTCATCAAAATTTATATTTGCTTAAAATTCAGTTTCAAGTTGTTCTTTATCAATCTAATAAGGTTTTGTGTTGACTTGTCAACTAATTAAAGTTGTCAAATTATACATTTACAAATTAATAGTACAAACGGTTTGCTGTGCATTCAAAATATCATTAGTACACTCCCCAAGATTTTGTGGTCCAATATTGTTTATCTGAACTAACTTGATAATTTTGTCAAAAAATATGAAAAGAAATTTCAAAGAAATTCCCGATTTCTGATACTGTATAGGAAGCAAAGGAAGCACGACAGCACAATCCATATCCTGTATTGGTTCATTCAAGCTTTCTGTTGGCTTAAAAAGAAATCTTTCCACATTTTATTATCATGAGGCGAACGTTTCCTACAAACATTTGTTTCCAGCGACAGAGCAACCTCTCGAAATCGAATGTTAAGGAATTTAAAAATCTTTGCTCGATCTTTTTTAAGTGAGTGTGTGCGAGCAGCCTCGTTTCAGTTTTGCGGCCTCACTTGAATATTCTGCGAATGGTGTTAGGAATTCTATCTCTTTCACTGCTTTGTGTGATTAAAGTGCTTGAAAAAACGACCGGTCAGTGGTCAATGAACGCCCAGAATGAGTCGCTGACCGCCACAAAATCATTATCACTGATCATCTTGACCGGGTGCAGTTTTATAAAATCATAAAAAAATCGCCGTTCCTTCTGTTTTATGTTTTGTCTCTAAAGGTGCTTGCATTTGTTTTAGGAGGTCTTTCTAATGAAATGGATGTTTTTCATTTCAGCTGCTTCACTCGTTGCTATGAAACCACATTTAATCGTGTAGTTACATACATTTCAGTCTCTGGTCTGTGAATCTTGAAAAAAGAGGTCGGCAGAGAATTGGCAACCTTAGTCTTTTGGCAACTTAGGTTGGTAACTTTTCAAACATGAATATTTATAGCTAAGAAACTTTGCCACCATATTTTTTCTGAACTACAAATGCCTTGCCTTTGTAATTATGAGAAAGAAGGGAAGATATGAGTTCTATTCTTGCTTCTGGTTTTTGTCAAAATAGCTTGATGGTAGAGCAACGTTATCTTTTCTATTTTATTATCTGTGGTGTTATTTGCCTAGCTTTCTGTTTTGTTTTGTTTTTAATTTTTGGAGATGTGTTTTAAAATTTTTAAAACTGACAATATAGGAGTGCAGGGAATCGAACCCCAGTCTTCTTGTATATTATGCCAGTGCTGTACCACTGAGCTGCATCCCCTTTTGCAAAAACTTTAAATAATTTCGCAGTATGTTATCTGTTCCTTTTCCTAATAGCGTTGTATGAGAAAAAAATCATAACCGCCTGAAAATTGAAATGACTGCAGGATTTTTTAATAGGTCGATCATAATAATAGGTCAATCATATTTTCATTATTTCGAGCGCTGGATCAACTGTTTCTATTTCTTTCTTCTTTAGATTTTAAGATATTGTTTTATATAATAGTTGAATAAATAATGTTTGATGAAACTACAAGTAGTGATGAGTTGTATGAAGATGAAAATGTCGCACGTAAGAGCAAAGGAAAAAAGACAAAGAAGACCCCAAAGCCAGAATTGACTTGGGCGGAAGCTGCAGAAATGGTAATGCCTGTTGTTATTGTGGTCGTTAATTTTCTTGTTGTGTCAATTTTTATTCCTTTCTTGACCCTATAATGCATGATCTAAAGCTTGATAAATACATTGGCCATACTTAACTTGAAAACTGCAAAACGTAATAAGAATAGAAACTTTCATCAAATATTTATTTGCTATATTGAATGTTTTATGTCATCTTGATCTCAAAATAATAGAATTTAATTAAATTAATTTATATGTAATTATTCAATAGCCTTGGTTTTACCTTCCCACTTTTGGACAATGTGATTTATTATGACTAAAATTTTTTCCCTGAAATTATCCCCAAAGTTCACTTCAGGCAACCTTTATATCTTTATTGGAATTGCAAGCTTTATGAAAAATAGATAAATTTGCCTGAAATAACTTTAATTGTTTTTAACATACCAAATTAGATAAAATGCAGACATTATATTTTAGATGCATCTTTCTTTATTCAAATTGGAACTTTTAGCTCTAAAGAGCAAATCTAAAATAGTCTGGTGATTTTTATTGAGATTTTCTTGTCTTCGTTTTTTTTTTTTGTATGTTAGAAAACGGCAAATATCGGTTTTTAAAATGTCCTTTTGCTCTTTAAATGTTGCCCATTTGATAATTTTTGTCCTGTTCCACCCTGTCACAAATCCGTACATGCAAAGAACTTATTATTCTGCGAATGGTAAGAGATGGTACATTTTTTCCATTTGTAGCAATAAGTAAAAAATACACTAATAAACTAGATAAAAAACCTCATCTACTGCATGAGAAAAATTTGCTATCTTGGCGGAACCTAAGTTTTTTTGGTAAAAATAAAATGCAAAGTTGCCAGTGATCAATTCAGGCCAGCAGTCACGTTGGCATTTCCGGCCTGAATTCATAAGGCCGCGTAACTATTTGTCTTTTTTTTGTCCTAGGAGAGTCTAGTACATAATTTGTCACCATCAATCATTATATAACAGTAGTTAAATAACTATATTTAAAGTTGGGTTTATATGTAAGAGGATAAGAAATGATTAAAGTGGTTTTTTATTTCATGACATCACTATATTAAGTTATCATTTTACAAGGTTCATGTTTCTAAAAATAGTAACATAAAGTGGGAATGTTGCGTTCTTTAAAAAGACAGGGGTTTTGCAATCGAAATTATGAAAAGTTTAAAAGTACCTAAAAAATTCATTATTTTTGGGAAAAAATGTAGAAGGGGTATATGTCATGAAAATAGGCTAAAATTCAATAATTAAAAAGTTAATTATGCCCAAAATACCTTTTTTTCATATTTTGTCATACCTTGTAAGAAAATGAAACTTTAAAGGCCTCACATTTTCAAAACTGTGAATTTGTGACAAAATATTGGGTTCTCTATATAAAAAATGAAGGAGTGTGAATATCCCACGTGCAAATTCTAATTTGGATTTCTGACGAGTGCAATTATTTGCACCCATACATATGATAAGGTGTACAATGGCGAGTTACTTTAAAAACCGTAGTATTGACATCTCAGTAGCCCCCAAAATCATCTTAAAATATAAGTCATGTATAAAAGAAATATTTTGATGACTGACTATATTAAAACCCTCTTTCAGGCAAATATTAAAGTCAAGCATGTTTTTTCCTTTGTATGGTACTCTCAGGAAGCAAAAATGCTTCCCCTAAATAGATATAGTTATACTTCATAAGTTAATACATTATGACCCCTAATGCTATACTTAGGTGTGTGTTTTATAGCACCCCTAGCTTAAAAAAATACGCAAGTATTTTTCAACACCCCTCAATTAATTTAGGTGTGTGTGGAGGTGTGCCCATGTGATCGCAAGCCCCATATGCTGAAGCCTGAAAATATTTTTTAATTTTCTAAAAATTCTTTTTGGTGTGACATTATTGTTTATTAGCAAAACGTAAAATTTCTTTATAGCTATTTCTCCCCCTAATTGTTGGGTAAGGTCTAAAGTCATTTTGTCAATGTTACAAGATACTTTTTGCAAGATGGAAAAATCTTGAAAAAGTACCCTGATTTAATAATTTCAGCTGTTTTGTTTGCACTAAAAATTTCTTGATGCTCTCTTAATCGCCCAAATCCACTGCAGATATGTTAGTGATTTTCTTTTGCAACATATCAACTTTAATAGAAAAGTCAATGCAATCACTTTATGATAAGCCTTTCAATCATCGGTCAAAACGAAGTTATAGACTTTTACACTTCAGAGATTGATCTGTCATAAATACTCATGATATCATCATCAAAATGTGATGACAATCTTATTTTTCAAAAAACACCATCGCAAGAGGCAAAATGTGGTAAAAAAAAACCAATTTCTGATGAACCATATCTCAAACAAAAATATGTTCTTCCATGCAGTTTTCTGCAAATGTCAACTAATTCTAATTACTTTCCAGATATGTCCAGAAACTTCAGGCATTTTTTCACCAAAATGTTCCAAGATAATTCTTAGGAAAACTCTCTGTATTATTTGTTTGTTTGTACATAATTAGCAATAATATTGCAAAGTGGCACAATCCCTCCCCCTTTCCCCAATCTGAGTAGGGTTAATTAGCATCTCAGCAGATCATTGTGTAATTGGGTACATATTTAGAACTTAAATATTAAGTTTGAAATCATAATGCATAGGGTATTTACTTTCATAGGATGTTTTTTATAATCAATATCACTCACATTAACCCCTTAAGTACTGGGCTTTTTTATGGCTGCTTACACCACAACACCGGGTTTAATGTTTTTACTGTAGAATAAAAATAAATATGTGTTAAAATGATGTAAAATTACATAGCAACCACAACAGGCACAAGAACAAACAAATTTACTGATTTTTTTTTGACTGACTGTTTTTTGTACATAATTCTGTCCAAAACACTTCACTTCACAACACTTCCCGAAGCTAATAATCTAAAAGTTACTTTTGTCAATCATCGAAATAGTATTTTCGAGACTTTTGTCATATCATTTGTTCATGATATCTAGGAAATTTTTTCCATAAAAGTTATTAAATGTCATTTTACACATTAAAAATTTGTATTTTCCACAGTGTCCTTGTTTGTAGATATCCGTTTGATCTTTAGAAGCTGCTTCATAATTGATAGCAGTGCTGATGTTATATGAGATCTTTTCTTTCAACTTCACCTCATCAACTAATTGCTATGCACAAATTTATCACCAGCAAACAACACTTTACCTAAATTATCATTTTGAGATAAACTAAATACTTTCTTACAATTAAACACCTTTAAATTTAAAGACGCACTGTCATGGTTGGGTTTTTTTACCCATCAGGTTGATGAGGTAGCAGAAATGACTAATTGATACTTCATGTGATGAAAATATTTCCTTTTCATCCTCAAAAAAAGATTAATTTATTTTCAACGAAAAATTGTCTTTTGTAAATCACAACAAAAAAATAACTACACGACTGTTGTTTGTTTACATAATTATTATTCGAATATTAATCAAAATTAATGTTAATTCATAAAACGATTGACACATTTGGAAATTTTCGTATTCAAATAGAATTTTTAGCCAATCAGAAATAAGCCGACATTTTCTTACTCGTTTACGACTTTATTATTTTTAGACTAAAAATAATAATCCACAAAAAATATATTTGAATATATTTCAAAAAGTAGAGACTTTCAGGGGAAAGGTTATAGATCTCAGTAATCAGTACCCATTTGCTGTAAGAAATATAGGAAAAACCCAACCATGACAGTGCCCCTTTTAATAGATAAAGTTTATCGGTCATTTTCAAGTCGAAAACACAAATGAAGCCCTCTTGTAGCATGTGGAGATGAGAAAAAATGTTGCAATACTTCATAAAAAATAAATACACCATGTTTGCTCGATGTATCCTATGATAATTTAAAATATAAAAAGATGCTTTTTTACACTTAGAAAGTAAAAGCAAGGTGTTAAAGATTGTTCCAATATAAGAAAGAATTGGCACACCATAAAAGAACAGTTTGCAAGACATCTCATTATTAAAAGACTTTGGACAATTTCTGTGTTCGAGTTATCATTATCAGTGAAAGGGCTAAGAATTTGAGCACCAAATCATTACCCAGGAAAAAAGATTTGTTCTATTTTTATTAAAAATTCATTTTAATATTTTTCAGGTACTATCGAAATCTGATAAACCCCTTCCACAGAAAGAAATTCTTCAGATGATTGAAGATAGTAACTTGAAGAATCAAGGGTAGGTTGTCAGTGAACAGTTTTACAATAATTACTTTTTGAATTCTGAACTATTTGACTATAATGCTTTTCTTAAGACTTGAAAAGTTGGGGAATTCAGTATTGACTTGGAAAAAATAAAAAGAGTATATATATAGATAAAGTTTACTTTTATTTTTGATAATCATTTTTCAAAGTCACTAGTAACATTTACAAATTACTTTGAGAGGGTTGTTTTTTAAAAGAATAATTTCTTTTGTAGAATTGCTGGTGATCTTTTGTAAAGGGTTATCTTGAACATATTCTTTTCACCTTTCCAAGAGATATTTAAATTGCTTGGAGCCTAATATCCTTCAAATCCTGTCAATAAACCTCACATTAGAGCTGTAGTTGTGTAAAAAACTAGTGGTAATGATTTTTAACCCTTTTGGGCATAGAAGATGGGAGAGGGTGAGGTAATTTTTTTCCTTTTTTTGTTTCTGGGACTAGTGGATGTCTTCACCTAATATTATGAAGGTTATACCCTCAGAATGGCCTCAAAAGCCCAGTTTTTGTTCAGAATCAATGAAAAATTGTAAAATTTAATAATTGAAACTTTTAATAGGATTTAATATTAGCAGAGCAAGGAATTTAAGAATTCAATATATTTTTACGCAATTTTGATTGTAAATATAGGTTCCATACCAATTTTTGTTAAAATATTTTTGCTTTAAAAAACTAATTGGCACTATCTGGACACCAAACTTATGTTCAGATTGTCACACACTATGAAAATTGCAATTAATTTTTATTACAGAATTAATTTTATTTTTATCATTATCAAACACATTACTTTTAGGAGAGGAAACTCATCATTAGCTGTGCTCAATTCTATGTTGAACTCCAATTGCAAAGGTCCTGATGCAATCTTTTACAGAGCTCCTGGTAACGCTTGTTTTGGCTTAGCAGTAAGAAATTTTTTCATTTTTATATTTATTTCAATAAGAAATTCAAGTTTTTTGTTAAAAATCGAAATGGAAAATGAAAAAACAACTAATTTTAAGTAATGTTATGGTTACTTCAACAGCCATTAGTCTTTACACCAACCTCAAACAATTGTTGCTGTGTTGCTGTTGTGTCTTTAAAAATCTTAGTTTGCAGCATCAAAAAAAATTGCTGCCAACTAAACTTTCTGGCTGTAACTAAAACTTAAGTTTTCTCATTACACAATGTGTTTTCATAATGTCAAAAAAAGCGAAATCCATGTAAAATTTGACTCAATCAAATCTTCATGAATGGCATTCTAAAAACTTTGGATGCATTCTTTTTTAAGAGTCTTTTTGGCATCCATTTTAGCATATGGCATCCATATTCTGCCATCCAAAACGCATCAATTTTGTTGATGCCATCCAAATATTGGTATCTCTGGACGCTATTTAAATATTTGCATTCTATTTTTGATGGCATCCAAAACTAAGAATGATGGATTCCCCTTTTTTGCTTTTACTGACACAGTAATTGAAAAACCAAAATTGCTGTAGATTTCCAAAAAGAAAAATGTACTTCAACAATTCTTTTGCTGTTGCCTGTAAAGTTGAAAATTAATGGCTGCTTCAATAGTAACTTTATTGCATTTTTTCTTAACTTTCAAAATTGAATCTTAAAAATTTCAAACCAATTAAATAATTAGCAGTATCAAAAGATAAAACATGGCACTTGCATTAACCAAGTTCTTCACAAGAAAACATCAAAATTACATTTACTCTCTCGTGGAAAAGAATGTCGAGAGTAGCATGTAACAAAATATAAACATGCTATTTCAACTAGTACATACATACCGACCAATACTTTCATTTTATCAAAGATTCTTTGAAAGTGTAAAGTATTCACATGTTTGTGTGACACCTCTTACATTATGTTGTGATTGCTCATTTTTGATCACTCATTTATTTGGATGACCAAACATAGCATTAAATTCAATTTTGTTCTTCACTGTCTTGCTCATTTTAAATTTATATTCCTCTTTAATGCTATGCTCCGATGGTTACAAATACAGTATTTTTTCATATCTTAAAGCAATCCTAAATTGTTTGTTTGAAGAGGAGCACAATCCCCTCTTTAAAATTTATCTCCCCCTTTAATCAACCCCTCCCCTTATTGAAAAATAACCATCCCTCCTTTCGAATCAATGAAGTGCAAAAATTGCAAAAGTAAAAATAAGAAATGGATGGTAGTTATAATGCCTTATTACATATGATTTCAAATGACATATGGATTTTGAAACTAAAGATATAAAAACACATGCTCTATTATTTT
>JANSTP010270314.1:0-10466 GCA_025330745.1 Cladonema radiatum | reverse complement strand
AACATTATTGAATATTGGAACTAATATAGAAATCTTAACATTGTAAGAATATTTCCTATAAGAACAACATATTGAAAATAATGAAGTAAAATAAATAAAATTGAAGTATAATTGAAATTTTATACTACCAGCTGTGATTTTATACTACTACACTGGAACCACTGTGATTATGTTGAATTTGACAATTGATAGTTACAATACACTAGATACATAAACTTGACAATTTTCATAAACCAGATGATTGATATTGTTCTTCAAAAAAATTGAGTGAATTGAAAATCCTGAAGAGATTGATCAATTTTGAAGAGATTGATCAAATTTGAAAAGACTGATTTGAATTGAATGATGCTTTGAAATCTCCAAGTGGTAATAAATTTGAGTGAAAGCTTGAGAAATTGAAATTTAATATTGAACTATGTTCTTATAAAAAGTATTCTGATAAAACTCTTGCAAAACAGCATAGTTCAAATGACTGATTTTGTCTAACAAAAATTCTTTCAAAATTATAGATATGTATCATAAAATAAATTCCCTATGGTATTATAGCTAAAAGGAATATTTTAACACTTCAAAATAATAACATATAACACGGTTTTCATTATTATAAATTTTAATTGCTTTATGACATAATATCTGCATGTCTGATTACATCATAATGACATAAACATCATTTGCTTCTTGTATAATAATGTCATGACATAAGTTTAATTATTTTGCAATTACATAAACACAACTACTGGTGAATGTGTTCACCTTACAGATTTATTCTCCCAAATGCAAATAGCTGACGAAACGTCTTTTAAAGAAAGTATGTTTCTTTAGGTATAATCCATTACGATTGTTTTTTTGTTTTTTTTTCATTTAACAATTTCCTATTTTATTTTTAACTTCAGTTCGGTTTAAAATTGAAATATGCGAATCTCAGTAAAATTTAGTGTCAATGATGATGGGTAAAAAACGTAAAATATCAATATCAAATATGACTTACACTCTTTAAAGAGACAAAACATAAGACAAGCACATGAGTGTGAAAATACAACAGATACAGCAGACTGAAATTACTTATAATTTCCTATACAGCTTAAAGATAGATATAATAGTAAGCATTATTGTTCAACACTTTAACTAGTAAACTTGTATTGCTCTACTAAACTTGGAGAAAAAAAAACTTTCTTGAATTTTTAAAAGCAACTTTCAGTGTTCATACTGAAAGCAGAGGTTTTACATTAAGCAACTGGTAATTAAATATGAAAACAAAAAAAGATTCTTTAATTAAAAAAAATTATTGCTTTGCTCTCCAATACATTATTCATCAAGAAAGATGTACTGTAAGTTAAAACTTTCACTTTCCCAGCATTTAAAATGATTTTAGATGATCTACAAATTGGTACTAATTCTATGCAAGCAACTGCTAAAACATTTTCAGTATTGAATTTGTAAGTTCTCAGAAGGAACTTTGAGGACTGACCCCTGACTTTAGTTGCATATAAAAAAACCTTGTAAACAAATTTATACATCTGCTTTTAAATTTCATAACTTTCAGTAAGGTTACAAGAATCAGGGCAGTAATTCATGGGGGGGACAAAGGGAATTAACCCTCCCTTCCAATATTTTCCCCCTCCTACAAGAATTAGGTTTTGGTCAGTGAGGGTCAGGCACCAAAAATGAAAAAGTGTCCTTCCCACTAAAATTTAAATTGTTTGTTGTATCAATATGTACCAAAATATGTATTCGATTGTAGAGAATTTTAGGCTTAACAGAAAACCAGGACAAAACATTTCTTTTCATAAGCCATTTTCCCCTAGTTTTAAACATTTATTAATTTCTAAAGGTTTGCTAATTTTGGGCGAGTCTAGTTCTACGTTTCTGCAAAACTTGTTTCTTGTAAAAAAAGTATGGATTGAAAACTCTCTTTTTCAGTGCAAAAACTTCTTTGGAAGAAACTCCGGACGTTATTAATCTGATCTCATTACAAAGTTCCGATGATAAAAGCCCTCCTGCTTCTGAATCAATATTCGTAGATAAGGTACGTTAGCTATAAGTTGCTAAGCAAAGATGTTCAGAAATTATAGATCTTGAAAACACTACACTACTGCTGCAAAAGGTTGTTAGTGGGCTACACGTAAAATTAATTTGATAGATAAAAGACAGTACGAAAATGCATATTATTTGTTCATTTGTTCTCCCTGGATGGGGGTAAAGTTCAGGGGAGACACTTACAGTGTTCACATTTGAGAGGCTTTTATGAGAACGCCTTGAAAGTTTGTCCGTCTTTAAGCAGGACTCCACTTTTTAGAGGTTCCATCGTATATTACATATCAAGCACAATTTCATAAATCATTATTCCGTAGCTCCTTGCGACACAACACAATATTGAAATTCCCGAACAAACTCTTTCGTGTATCCAGATCAATGCTTATTTACTGCTTTATTGCAATAGCACCGACTTGAGAGTCGCAACATGGCAACAGTATTTTAAAATCTGAAATACTAGGCATGCTTAAACCTGTCTATTTCCATCAAAACGTATATGGTCTTTACACACGTATGCGAAAATATCTCATAATGAATCCTAATAAAACGTGGCACAAATCAAAGAATATTTACTATCTATACAACAACTCATTTTGATAAAACTTGTTATTAAGCAATCAAAATTAACTATCCAGAAGTAGACAGTATTCCCCATACCTGAAAATACTCTACACCCTTTATCTGCATCAGTAAATTTAGAACAGTTATTATAATACACTTTTTTCTAATAAACAACTAGTTTGTAAGCAACTAGTCCTGAAGAATAAAAATTATTCAAATATTAGCAACTCCAAGGCTGGGCTTTGCACTAACTTAAAAAGCCTTTTTCTAAATGTTTTTTTTTTTTGAAATTTGTGGTTTTATAAAGGCGTTTTAGAAGGATTTTATTGAATTAGTATTTATTACTATGAAAAAAGCTCATATTTACTTTTAGACTACTTTCCCTTTTTAACTTTTAAAAAAGTCACCTTGGAATACAAAAGCTGTCTGTCCTTCTAGCAGCACAAAATATTTTTTAAAGCAATTACTAAGCCACTTTGACGTCTGAAATTCCCAAAACTACAAGCAACTCTGAGGTCTGACCTTGGGCCTAGTTGCTTGTAAAATAATTTAATGTATTTGTATTGTCTTTCTTTCAGATTGATGAGATCAAAGATTTCCAACAAAGCGATAATAAGCCATCATTACCGCGGGTAATAAGTAATCCTCTAGCTACGAAAAAGAAAGTGTCAGTGTTTACACAATTTCTATGTTTTTTGAGTTCTGTAGTCTATGTAGAACCAAAGTGTTCATGACGAAAATTTTTTTATTCTCTTTTGATAGAACTCATACTTTATGATATATGCTATCAAAATTATGCAGTAATGTACCTTTCACGAAGTGTCTTCGCATAGAACTATTGTCTTCCAACTATTTTAGGCTAAACTTTAGAACAAATAGCGCAGTTTTTCCTATTTTGTCTAACGACCCAACTACCTACCCAACGAATTTTTCTAAAATTAAAGTCTATGCCATAATCTAAAATGGTCGTTGGCTAATAAAAAAGACGTTTTATATCTACGACACCATTGAAATTCATTGTTGGTCGGTGAACCAATCATTGAAGGTTTGGTATTTATTCATAAATTGCTCTATATTTTCGGATACACTCGAAGACAATTAAGTCGAAACGTGTTTCTGCTTGACCAATTTTTTCTGTCCTATTTTGATGTAAAATGTTTTTGCAAGCAACCCCTTTATTAGCAACCTGCCCTCGAGAGGCTTGGAATTAAGAAACTGGAACAGGAACTCTTAAGAAGAAGCAACTTTCAAATTATTCCTTGAATAAAATTTATAGTTCTATTAAGATATCTCCAAAAATGATTATTTAAATGCAAAGGCTCCGATACCTTTCTTGCTTTACTCAATGAATATTTGCTAAGCAACTCCTAATCAATTTTAAAGGCTAAAATTCGAAAAAAATATAAGCCGCACTTGAAACTATTTGCTTACAAAAAGATATATTCTTATGGTATAGAACTGTAAACATTTAATTTTAGTGTACTTGTCGAAACAGTTCTGTATGACGCTACCCTTTATAAAGATGATCCATTCACTCCGGTGTTTGCATATGGCAAAGAAATATTCAGCCGGGGACAAATTGTCGGTATATTGTTATCATATTACCCCAAGAACGCATATTCTTTGGCTCCTCCTATTAACGTCAAGCATAATGTCTACTTTTTAATTGATGTATCAGCACCTTGTAATGAAAATGATTATAAATGTGATGATATGAGTGCATGGAGAAATAATGGCGTTAAAAAAATTCCAATCGTAGCTACTTTCACAGATAACGATAGAAAGGATTTAATCATCACAAGAATTTACTTTAAAGACTCTACTTCAAACGACCTTGTGAAGACTACTATCCTACTATATCGAAGATGGTAGGTTCAAATTTTGTGTTTTTGTTAAATTAATAAATTACTAAAAATGGTGCGTACTGTCACCGAATGCTAACGATTTTATTACCGACAAGTTTTGTAAAAATATCGATGACTTTAACGGTGATATTAGATCGTAAAAATCTAGGAAACATGTCTCAAACAGTTGCATACTAGAGCCTTGACAAAAAAAAATTGCCAAAAGTATTTTCTTTCTAAAAAATATTGCTAAATTCCCTGGAAGAAAGGATTTCCTAAAATATGAGAACACCCCTGTTTCACTCACGCAGCAAGATCCTACCCAGTGAGCTTCCTGGTCAAATATTTCTAAAATTTGACCTTCCTGGTATGACCTGGTTAAAAATGTATTCATTGTGACTTTTCAGACAGAAACTTAAAGAATTCAGTGGAATTTTGTTTTTGTTTTTTCTGGAAAATTTCAAAACCTCTAATTAGAAATTCATATGGAAAATATTTATATAAAAAACTGAGGTATGTTTAAACTTTAGCCAATATCCAATGTAATACATTTCGACCGCCACGCTTTGGCGCTAATGTTCTTTTTGACTTTTTACAGAGCGCTAAAGCGCTAGCGCTTTCATGCATTAAATCGAATATCGGCTCTTTAAATTACTATAAGTTTTAATTATTTTTCAAATAGAAATTGAATTGTCCAGTGAGAAAAAAAAAGAAATTCCATTACCTGGGGTGAGCAGACTTCATAGTTGAATTTACCTGATGATAATTGGTACCCCAACCGGTTGCATGAAACAGGAGGTGTATAAGACAGTATAAAAAGTATTTTATTGTTCAATTATCTTTTTTAACCAAATACGGAAGTTTTCGTAGACCGGTTTCATCGAAACAATTCAGTTTATGGCAGTTAAAAATTTTTACAGGCAGTATGGTTGAAAAGTTGTTACTCCTTTTATCTAGATCTCCTGATGTTATTTTTAATTTTTTTTCCAAATTAAAACTCTGTTGTTAAGAAATTTCCAGAACTAACTAAAGTCTCAAACAATTGACTATATGTCGTGATACACCATCCCCTCATCTACACTTTAGTATACTAACAAATCTTCTGGGTCCTTTTAATTTGACGAAGTCATCATTTTATATTGCCATAAAGCTAAGAGACGTAAACGTTTTTCGTCATAAAATGGTTTAACAGTTGGAATCCCCCTCCTCGGAGCTCCCCCCTCTATCCAGCCTGGATAGGTTTTAGGGCCATTTTGGGAAAAAATCTGTCAAAATATTTTGGACTATTGGGCCACAGGCCATTGTTTGTAAAAGAGACTTAGTTACTGCTATTGACATGTGGCCTCAAGACGTCATTCCTAAAAGGCCGACTTTTAGCTTCTATTCGATGTTACAAGCGATAAAAATTGTTATTATTAATATTATTGTTTTCATTTTTATAGAAAGCAAAGAGAAAATACCATCCGTTTTGGTGCAATATGCAATATTTTCATGGTGCTGAACATAGGGATGAAAATATAAAGCTACATGGAAACGCTCGTGGGGTAGCATCCTCTTACCGTTGAAGCATGCCCAGTACTGTCTTAAAACTGAAGGTCAAGAAGACGCAACCCAAAAAGGTTTTAAGTAAAGCTTATATCCTTTCAGAAGATATTTTAGAAGCTAGAAGTATCGGTGAACTTCCTCGAAATTGGCAACAAAGTTCTAATGCGTGTCGAACGATAGGCACATCATTGCCTTGGGAAGATGAGTTATAGGCACTTTTGCGCGAGGCAAAAGACAGTGAAGGTTCGAAACTTGTCCATGATTGCCGAATAATAAATCAAAGTTTTTATGCTGTTTTGGCAACGGACAGGCAGCCTAATGAGTTGGAAACGTTTTGCTGTAACGAAAACAAGTTTTGTATTCTGCAGTTTGATCCAACGTTTAATATTTTTTCAACAGAGCTATCTCTAACAGTTTCTACTTGTCGCAATTTAAAGATTGTTAATCAAAGAACGAAACATTCTCCAGTATTTGTAGGCCCTATGGTTTTTCACCAGGACAAATCTTGGAAAACGTACTCCAGTTTTGCTAACACGAGCGTTTATTTTTGGATATAAAGAAGGAGCAATAAAGTATTTTGGTCTTGTAGACTCTGCAAACGAGGAAGAGTTTGAAGTGAAGCTTCAAAATTTGGAAAATAGTTGGAAAAAACTTTGATAGCGATCCTCAAAAGTCGTTTTACAGGTGGTTTGTTAAATATCAGGTACTTACTCCACTGATTATTATTTTGTTCGTTTGTCATGGTGTTAGCTAGCCCCAAGAGATAACATGTAACGTTATTTTCCCAATCGTGACGAACTATCCCAATTGTTCCCAGCTAGAGAGATTACTTTTTTAGGTTTGAAGCAATTGTTTTTCAATGTATAATTTCAACTGACAATAGCTATTGTCTACTCTGGTGCTGGTTGTCTAAATATTATGATTGTTAACTTCAATCACTGACAAAGTAACCTTCCCTTGAATTTATTCCTCTATCGTGTAACTTTGCAGATGTGTGGGATTCCAATGGGTTGGCTTGTCACTTGTGGTGCCAGTGTATAATATTCTGAAAAAGAAATCTTTTAAGGGATAACAAGTTGCACCATACCGTAGAGGCCTCAAAATAGGTGTTTTATTGAGTTTATTACAATTTTGTACAATTTAAATCATTTTAAAATCAGAGATAGATCTTGGTGCAAAAATAGAAATAAATTGACAAAAATTTTCCTTTTAATTCATTATAATAATATAAAATGCTTTCGAAAGGAAATATTGAATGAACATAGATAACTGAAGGGAAGTAACATTTTTTAGCAAAATTAAGCAATTAATATTTCTTTTCTGGAATGAAATGTAAATAAAAAACAGAACACAATCAAGTACTTTCAGAATAATATTTACACAGAAACTTGAGCTGAATATATTTTGCAATTTGTCAAAAAGCACTTGAAAATAAAAAGTAATTTTATGAGGGATTTAGTCAAATTATGCCGAAAATAATTTACTTTCTTCTGAAAATTTCCCAAATACAAGCTAAATGCCATCTTCTCAAAATTTCTGGCTAACACCCTCTTTGTTTTTGTTTGTTTTCAAAGAGAGATTGACACCATAAAATTGAATGCTTTTTGGATTGCTATTTAAAAAAATGTGTAATACTGTATGAATAAACCCCTTGGATTTTAAGAACATCGTAAAAGTACTCTTTTGCGTATAAAGTAAAGTGACGCCTTGTTCAGGGAATTCAATGAGCCATAATTATGAGTGAGACTATCCAATGTTACACCAAAGTTGTTAGTCAATTTCACAGTCATTATACCATACTTTGAACATTCAGACATTATTTCATTTTTAAAAAGTTTATAAAATGTTCTCTTTTTTACCCGAAGCTAAATTAATAAAACTACATGAATATATAAAATCCCAGTAGCTAATATACATTTCAATTCAATTACAAAGACAGACACGTTGGTCCTGTTTTTATCTCGTCTGAAAAAACATGTTTTATTTTGAAACAACTAAGTCTGTTCTTCTTTGTAAGTTGGATAAGGTTGCTGTTATTTCCACTGATTTTTTCAAAATTAATAGAAACTCCATCATCACTATAAATGCAGATATTTTTTACCATTTTTTATTTAGATATCTACGTTATAGTTACGTTGACTGTGTTGCTATTTGCCTGGGGGCTCTTTACATTGTATTTATGCATTTAGTGGCCCCCGTCAAATTTGAAATTTTTATTAACAGATTTGACAAATAAATGAATAAAAAGATACAATATTATCCAAAATTTTATTTCAGCAGTGAAATGCCCGGAACAATCTAACAAATTTAAACACCAAACTCTTCTCACCGGAATATGAAAGTTTACATCGAACATTGTGCTTTTTTCGGTCAGCAAAATATGTTTTTCACAAAGCTCGATAAGTTATTTCCCAACCCTCTACTTCTAAAATCCGTTTAACATATTTTCCATGACATTTGATGTCAATTGTCGTTAAAAATTTTTTGGTTTTGAAATCTTTTTGAGTAGCTACATTATATTTGTTTACAGAAATGGCATTTCAAGGAATCGATGATTAAACCCATTAGAATCCAAGCTAGTCTTGGTGATCCTCCAGCTGAATACACTAACAACGACGTAGAGGCGGGTAATTTGATGGTAAAGCATGCCTTAGCATTTGTGAAGGTTTAACGCTGGCAAATTTATCAGCGATGTACACGCCCTTGTTGACAGTCAAAAAAGAAATTTAGAGAGAGCAATGGTTGGCAATGGCGATTTCACAGTTACGGAAGAATTCTCATTGTATAGCATCGTCCATACGGAGAAGGTCAAGACAAGAGGTTAAAAAAGCTTAAAGACGCTCCACTACAGGTTCCAATGGTGAGCAAAAACGTACCTGAAATTCCGAAATCAAATTCCTTGAGCCATATAAAAGGAAAATTACAGAACATTCCAGTCCCCATTTTGGACAAGATGATAAATGACGCAGAAGTTCTACTCGCAAATCAAGATGCAATTGTCGCAAAACCACTGTCAAAGAATACAGCATTCATTGTGGAAAGTCTCGGCAGAAAGGGGATAATTTGTGTGGACAATGAAGACGATGGTTACCATTGCAGCAGAAATTGCAAAAATATGGAATTGAAAGTTTGCCACATACACTTGCGGCTGCTAGTAAACATGAAAGGTTTGACCAATTCATCGAATGGTTCATGAAAAAAAAAACAGCATGAGTTTTCCAACCTTGTTTTGGCTGGAGGTAAGATAGGAGTTGGAAAGAAAAAAAATTAAAGAAAGAGGACGAACTTCAAGAGACAAGACTCAAAGCGTGCCTCAATCTTCAACCAACACAACTAATCCAACTTTCCTCCAGTCCGGTTTGTCGTCATTCTTTTAAATTCCAATAAGCGCCCCATCACAACAAATTCACTCAACACCAACTGCCCCGATTCAATGCTCGTTCTGAGCTCATTCTGATTTCATCAGAGTCAACAAAGCCAATTGTCTATGTTCAACCCTGTGTTGCCAATTTTGGTAAACAACATCCAAGCACTCAAGAAAGATATCATGACTGGATTTAGCATTAAGTGGGTCGCAGGTACTACGGTTTCCAGCTGTAACGGTTGCCAATACCCGATAACGAACCCACCTACATCACTTCTGGAGCAGATATGCGTTGTTCATAGAGATTATCCACAAAACCGATACCCTGTTATTGGCCTATTGCTTGTTCAGCACAAAATGCAGAATCTGCACTTTCATCCACACGTTACATGTATTGCACTGTCAACGTTGAGTTTTTTTCTATAATCTAATTGTTTATGGACACCAAGTAATAACAGGTCAGTTAGCGATTTTCCATACAACTTTTTTCTGCGAATTTAAATAGATCTATTACGATTTTAAACAATAGTCGTGACGTAAAACTCTATTGATTTAAGATGAGCGAACAAGACGAGAAAATAAGTTTTTGAAAACGAGGCTTTTTTGAAAAAGTTTCTGTTTGTTTAAAGAAACAAAAGATACGGAATTAAAACTCTCAAACTGAGGTAAACTTTTTTCCAAAACTCTTTATTTTTGGAGACAAATCGAAAAACATTTTCTATCGATTATGATTATTATTTTTATTCTAAAAATAATGATGTCATGAATCAAGGAAATATAGTCATCTTTTGTCAGATTAGCTTATATTTTGTTAAAAACGAAGACATGATGACTGCTTAGCAGACCCATTCATGGGTGACCCCGTCTTACTTAATGTGTGGTTAGTCTAGGAGTCGAAACTAACTCATCACACATTATACCGATCTTGTCGTTCTTCGCGTTTCAGTGTTTTTTGATTTTGTGGCAGGATATTTTTTTTCAGAATATTGCTGTGTAAAATAGTCTTTATTTCTTTATATACGCTTTATCGTTATTTTATTTTGATTGGTTCATTTAGACACGTGCTTTTTATTATTATTATTATTTTAACGTTATGAAAAGAATTTTACTCTGGTAGT
>JANSTP010270303.1:0-10466 GCA_025330745.1 Cladonema radiatum | reverse complement strand
ATTTATATGCACAGACATTTGCACTTAAAGGTACACTTTTTATTACTTGTTTTTATTACTGACTGTACTACTGACAACTGACATAATAAACACAATAGAACTAACAATAATATGTACATTTAAGGACTTACTGTATACTATCCTTTGTGACTTCAATTAGCGACAATGACTGTAGGTGCTTTATAGCTGAACGTAAGTATTGGTATGCTGCTATCAGATATTCCTATCAGAAAATATGATTAAGGATACCAATGCTGTTTTTTGATAAAAAACTGTTGATAAGGTAAAGGTGGTAAAAATAGAATGACAAGAGAAACAAAAGATTCACGATTTTAAGCTTAGCTAAAACTCAATTTACCTCAACCATGCTTTTTATAAACAAAGACCGGCTGTATAATGTTATTTTTCATGCAATAAGTCAGTAATGAAAGAAAGATGAAAAGGTGAAACTCTTATTATAAAGAACATTTTCTAAAAATAAAACTTTAAACACAAAAACCTTGACAATCACAAAAATATTTTGTAGAGAGAATATGATTATAAAAAATTTTAACAATTTTCACAATCTTTTAGACCTATGTCACAAGTTCAGAAGTGCCATTGTAAACAACAGGCCTCTATCAAAAATTTCAAGGTTTCAAATGGTTTTCAGCACTAGTTTCAAATAGTTTTTCTTGGCTAACTGAGCCAAATTACAATAAATTCCAAACACAAAATACTAAGATTTGTTCCCCTACCTTGGCCATAATTTCGTCAGTACAATTTTTCTCTTTCATCTTCAATATATCAACTACAATTAATGTACTTGATTAAAATTATAGAAAAAGAATAAGAAAAAAAAATTATTTGTGTGGCACCAGTCAATTTATTTTGAAGAGAATGAACATTCTCCCCTGAACATTCCTTCTAACATGGTCAAAGAAGGTAACTAAATTTCTAAAAATCAATGATCACTCTCGAAATTGCTGCTTAAAAAAATTTCGTGATTTAAATAGGGAAGGGACTAGTCTGAAGTTGGGGAATTAGTTTAGCAGGAAATTGATTCTCTCTTTAAAAATCTTGAGAAGAGTGATTATTCAATCTCCTTCAAATTTTCATAAAAAATCCACTGCACACTTGTTGATAGAAAAAATCAGAAGAATTACAGTAAGGATCATTTTGAGGATCATAGTTTTCTATGCAGTACTACTGTACATACAAAGTACTTATGAGTCATTCTTAACAATTTCTGAATAAGTTAACAAGGCAAGAATTGATAAAAATAAGAAAATGAAGGAAATGACACATACTTGTGTTAGGATTTACAAATATCTCTAATAATTCTGAATTATCAAGTTCATCTGACACTACAATTATGGGGTTTGATGGCTAAAAAGCAAACAAAAATATATTATTTTTATTAGCATGGGTTTCAAATGCCAATATTTTCTCTTGCAGGGCCAGCTGTTTAGAGAAAATGTTAGTTTTTTTCAGGAAAAAAAAAATTACTGATTAAACATGCTGCATCTCAAGAGAGCCTCCTTGACATTGAATTAGGTCTCATGGCTGAGGCCCCTAGCCAATTTCCATTAGCTAAGGCCCCTAGCTTGGGCACTTTACTATGAGTTTACTTCGGCAGTTTACTATGAATGACAAGGGACTACGCTTCTTGCCACCCTTGTTCCCGAAATATTCCAGGACCCTTTAACCCTTTCAGTCCCAGCCAGTTGTCATCTAGTTTCCGAGAGCCAAAATTTCATCCTCTTTCTCATTGAATAAAAAGGTCTAACTGTCCCTACAGTTAACAAGTGAATATCAAACTTGCCTCTAAGAAGATGAGATTTTGTTTGATGATACAAAAGTTACTAATGATGTCATCATTTAGTCACATGATCAAAAATTTAGAGTAAAGATGTCCCAAAAACTAAGGTGTTTTTGAACTAAAAAAAGTGGTAAATACTTTCAAAATAGGTAGTTGTACTTGGAATGGTAAAAAATATAAGGTGTTCTAAAATGTTGAGTCCCCAAGCAGTCTTGGGCCTCGTTCCCTAACTATTCCAGGATTGGCCCTTTAAGGGTTAACTAGGAAAGTGAAAAATCTGAAATATTGCAATCTTCTCACAGATGTACAGTAGTTGAAATTGACTCTATAATATCTCAGAAAAAAATTTACAGATTAAACATACTGTATCTCAAAAACTAAAGCCTCCAAGACATCGATTTAGATCTCATTCGAAAGGATGTCCGATTTCCATTAGTCACTCGACTTGATAATGTACTTAATAGTCTTCATTCCTCAACTTGCTCACAAAATCTCAAAAAACACCTGGATGGTTATTTCATTGGGTTAAAATGGCACCATGTGCCATGGAACATACTGAGGGGATAAACGTTTTAGATAAATTGTTCTTAATAACTCCTTTATATAATTCTAATAGAAAAATTTCTTAATTTTTTAACAAAAAGCTCTAGGATTAATATCTATGGAAGTAGTATGAACAGGTTTTATTACAGTATTGTGAATTTTGCCCGGAAAAGAAATAAAACCAGAAAATAGCTATTGCCAATTCCTGTCTAAATTTTTTAAGTCTCAACATGAAATCTCAGTGATATCACAAATCATGAAAATGCTTCTTAGGAGATCTTTAACTGAGGTGGGCACTAACAAAATAAGAACACAATATAATCATTAATAATATGGATTCTGGAAATCAAACTTAAATGAGTAAAAAAATCGTTCTTACTGTTGTTTTGAGGTTGTAAATATTTTCATTGATATCATTCACTAACTTATTGCTAAAATAGCAGTTGACTTGAGTATCAGCTTGAATACTAATTCCAAGGTTCGACTTCAAAATAGCTGCCAACGGTAAGCTGAAAACAAGTAAGAAAGAAAAAACTTTTTCAGGTCTTATAATAGGTTGAAGTACTGACATTCTTAATAATTAAAAATCATATTGCAAAATTTTATTTGAGGGAGATCCAATATTATTTTTTTATAAAAAGACAAAGTGACTTGTCTGTTGAAAAGTTTTGTTGTCTTCATGAAGACATGCTTGAAAATTTTTTTCATCTTCAGGAACTTATCACAACGTTCCGACACACTGCTACATCTATATACCAGTGCTTTTAGAAAAAAGAAACACTGGTTAGGATGGGATTCAAACTCAAAAGTCAACAAGCTACCTATACATGCTCAGAAAAGTATTGGTTTTTGACTCAACTACCATTATTATCAACCATATGTTTCATCCTGAGGATGAATTAATAAAGTCAGAATGCCAAAAAGAATCATTTTTTTAAAAGGGAATTTTTTTAACATAAAGAATACGACAGGCTTGACTACTGTAACCTGAAATAAACTTCCTGTATAAGGACAAAGTCAATATTATAATAATGGAAATAAGCAATATTTAGGAGCTTAAAATTTATAAAAAGACTAGAGATTGAATAAAGTTACTGAAAAAAAATTAAACAAACATTTGAAACAGAAATAAAATGTTTTAATAAAAAGTGTTTTAATAAAAATTTAAAAAGTTACAAGTCTGCCATTCGAAAATATCTATGAATATTGATCTGAGATAACAGACGAAATAGAGAGTAAGGAAGTAGATGAGACATCATCCAGCACCATAACAGAAACGCAAAAATAATAACAGTCAAGAAATACATGCATGTTGTTCCCACAATAGAAAAGATTCTCTACAACATCACGATGTCAGAAAAAAGTTTGGGATCTCTTTCACCAAACTTTAAAAGGCGCAAAAATGCAAGACCACACAAGACATTTTACCCTGTTGTACTATCAACAAACCTGTGTGCAACATTGCCAATAAAAAAAAAAAGTGGAAATAAGATATCAAGAAAATTTAAAATAACCTTACCTCTCCTCAGGCTTTACATATAATTTTGTAAGTAAACATTGTTTTGTAAGAAAAACGTCAATAATCTAGAAAAATTGAAACATCTTCTATAAGCCAAGAATATTGCTTTGAACTAAAGAAAGATAAAATGAAAATAACAATATGAAGACTATTGCAGAAAAAATCAATCAATCTAACGAAAAAAAAAAAAAAAAAAAGGAAAAGAAAAAGCAAAAAAAAGTAACAAACAGGATTATCATTTGAGGAGAGTAACCACTACCACGGCCCTCAACTTTTCCCTTAACTCTATTCAATTGAGTGGTCACTGACGATCTTAAAAATACATTAATCTTTTACTTAGAACATACCAAAATAGCCCAAAAAACGAAAATAAGCACACCACTCTCCTTCATTTATTTAAGAGAAGCATTGACCGCTGCCCCTTAATTTTCAAATAAGAAGAGGCTTCAAAATATAATGGTGAAGAATTGCTAATGTGTTCCAGCTGTTGCTTCAAAAAGGATGTAAAGTTTTAAGATAAACGGTTTAGTGTAAACACTAAGAGATCAGAAACATTAAGAGGCCGTTATTGCAGTTTTCTCATTATTATGATCAGTCTCTTAGTGACTTTTTTTGCAAACCATGCCATATGTTAAAACAAAATTATTTGAAATAACACATTGAACTTATTCTTAAAAGTTCAAAAACAATGAATATAATTCAATATAAAATCTGGAATTTCCACTAAGTGTCGGTAAGTTGCTTCACATGAGCTCCTCAAAGGTCAGTGTGTTCATCTAAAAGCTTTCAGTTTCTTTGTTCAAAATTTTGAAACAAAAAAATGAAAAAATAATGGAAAGTAAAAAAAAACAAAAAACAAACTCACATTCATTTTTTCAATGGCTCCAACATTATCAAAGCATTCATCATGAGATATACCATTTTTATCTTCAAGAAGACCTTGCAGAATAGGTGTCACAAGATTCCTTAGTGATTTTGACAGATGCACGGTTTGTGGAAGTTCAAAACAATACTGCAAACGGCCTAGACTGTCTTGATAGCATGCAATTGCTTTGGGAGGTTTTTGGGTGATCATGCCATACCTAAACAAACAAAAAAGAAAAACAAATAAATTTGTAGGCTTTTGAACTTTGCTCAGCAAACAGCAATGCTGAACTGTTTGCAAACATTAACCCTATTTGCAATGAGCTTTTTTTTGCATGATCTAGCCATGGGGAGCAGATTTATCCCTCTCCTCAAACCTCAAGATCAGGTAGGCAACCGAACTTTGCAATACATTACTGCAAATTCTTGATGTACAAATTATGTTATAATCACTTTGGTGAAGTCATCACTACATCGATGACGTCATAGGATAAAACTTATGATACTCGCTTTGACAAAGTTAAGGATTTTTGCCCAAAAACTGAAATAAATTCCTAAGAAAACAATATTTTTTGCCAACCATTTGTGTACATACTATTGCTATGATGCTCTATCAGAATTTAGTGATGAAAAAAAGATGAAATTTTGAAATTCCTTATCTTTTAAATAAATTTCTTGTTTTAGTCCAATTTTTAGACAATTTTGGGCCAATATAAAACTTGGTGAAAACATCTATTAGTCCCTAAAGTTATATGGCACAAAACACAGGACACACCAGTTTCACAGCAATTACCACCCCAAATTCGAACCCTCCTTCCCTCCCTCCCTCTGTTGTAAATAGGGTGAAACATTAAATGCCATTCATGAATCTTGCTTTTTAGCATTGCACTAAGCCAGAGAAAAGTTCCAAAATATTTAACCCTTAAAGGGCAAATTCTGAATATTTCCAGATTTTTGGGTACCTATAAAATGTGCCGAAGCGCCCCGTTTAGGTGCAGTTGAGTCCAAAATTAAATTTTCTTTCCGAAGAGACCAAAACAAAATTCTGAGAAGCTCTACTTGTTGAGAAAATTGAGTTTTCTTCTGCGGATTATTTTATTTCAATTTTAGGGTATTTTTAAAAGTCGCCGCACCACAAGGGTTAATAGTGAAGTGTGGATGAAAAATAAAAGGTTACTTTCAGAAATTGGTAAAGTGCCATAATTCAAGACAATAAATGCAAATGGGAAACCTAGCATAATTTATTTGACACTTCTGATTAGGGCACTATAAGAGAGATCCACTTTATGTAACAAAGCACTTGCACATACATGGTTTCCTTATCATCCCTGGGGCCACGTAAAGGTTTGAACGGAATAGATCCTGTAGCTAAATGGTATAATGTTCCTCCAAGACTCCATAAATCAATCTATAAATAAAATGAAAGAAAAATGAAAGAAAAATCAACTAACAAACTTCCTTATATAGTCACATAAATATACTTCTATAGTGTATCAATGAAAGCAAATACGGGGAATCTTCCATAATATATCGAAGATATCATTGAAAATGTAAGAAAAAATTATTTTGCTGTAAATTTCTATTTTCTGATGAAATTTTTACAATAGGGGGCAAAAATTCTCATTGAAATTTTTTTTAATTGAATGCATTTTTGCTTTGCAGCTGACTCCTACTATTCACATTATTGAATTGTCTAGCAATTTTAATTTCTAGTCACTTACTCCATCATTATTAACATTGTTAGTTCTACAGAACAACTTTGAAGTGTTATATTTAATCAACTTACAGATCAGAAAGTTCACAAGAATATGTCAAACTGAATAAAATTGTTATGCTTTTGTTTGAGTTACAAAGATTTAGCATTTTTAGTCAAATTGTGCCAACAGTGCTGCAAATAACAGCTGGTCAACAGTCATTTACGACCACATATTCAACATTTACAGTCTGATTATTTAAAATTTTCATCAATCTGATCGCAATAAAATTTTGCTCAAGTTTTGTTTACAAGGAAAGAACTGTTATAGGAAGTTAATACTAATAAGCAAAAATCTTACCAAACTTAACAAAAATAATGATAATGATGTAAATGATATAGAACGCAATCATAAAACATTTATGATGATAATTTATGATAATTCATAAAAAATTATCACATATACTATTTCACTGAATTTCATTTTTGAAACTTTATGATTATTTACTTCGCATATGACTTTCCCAGTTTTATAATATATTTGTGTTTTGATTTTTGCTTTGCATACCACTTCAACAACCAAAACAGCCAGATTATAATTTGACAGTCTGATTTCAAATCTTGCTGATCAGCGTGACTGCTGGTAAAAAGATAATTATTTGTGCCAAAATAACTTTTTTGTCTAGAATTTTAGGAAAATCCTGCAGACATAATAAATTATTATTATATTTTATTAAAATACTACTCACATAGAATAATTTTCTTTTCATAAAAACTGAATGTCAGATATGGTCTATATCAAAAGCTACCCCACATAATGTTGGTTCAGTTATGTTTTACGTATCTTTCTCTCCTTAAAAGACCTTTCCGACAACTTCCAAGACAACAAAAGAACAAACAAGTAAAGAAAAAAATTGATCTACCATACCTGTGAACTGAAGGGATCCCTACTATTTGTTTGAGTAATTAAGGCTTTATTGAAAACTGCAGGTGCCTAAAAAACCATAAAATATTAAAAGTATTCAATTTTTTTAAAAAACCAAGAAGATAAATGTAGAAAAACCAATACTGTACAAGCACTCTGTGGACTGTATCTCTTTTCACTTGTTGGCAAAAGTTAGTAGTGCCTGTAATTTTGACAGGTGTTCTTTAAAATATTACCTAAGAAAACCATTATATGCATCAAAGACCAATAACATAAAATAAAAAAATTATTTAGAAATGCTTGGACACTTCACAATCTAAATTTAGACAAATTATTTTTAAATTTACAGCATGGATTGAGAATGAAGCACAAGCTTTATCTCAGGACAAATTGTTTAATAACTAATTTGCAAGAGTTACTTACCAAATATTCTGGAGTTCCATATATTGAAAAAAATTCACCAGATTCTGGAATTTCTCTTGCACCACCAAAATCACATATTTTGTAAAGGAACCTGTAAAATTATAAAGAAGAATTCAGTTTATTAAGAATCTGACTGGATCCTAGACTATTATCATTAAAAATCAAACAAACAAGAAAAAGGACTAGAAAACAGGTGGGCATGAAAGTCAATTTTTTTAAAAAACATATAACCAGATCACAGAGATATTATAGAGTGCCGGTTTAATTTTTACGCAAAAAATTGTTTGACTCCATTACTAAATGTTGATAACTGTGACGCACTAACTACGCTCACTTAATACATCAACAAAAAATGTTAAAAATGTTTTTGAGACACAAATATTCTAAGGACCAGTGGTCTGCTGTCTGGTCTATTTTTACTGGGTGTTGGTGTTATAAAAAAATGGTTTACAGTGAGGATGTAACAGAGACTAAAAAGACCTTACATATTTTACTGACCAGCCACAGTCTATATTATTATATCTCTGTGAACCAGATAGCCAAACTGCATTGAATTAAAGTTATTATATGTAAGAAGGAGCCAGCCATTTATTTGTATTTTGGTTTAACCTGATGGTACCACTAAATATAACCCTTAGAGGACCAATTTTGTAATATTCTGAGATTGGGGGTAAACCCTCATAGTAAACCGCCCAAGGTAGCCGCTTTAGACCACATTCAAAATTCCACACCTTCTGCAGATTCCACTCCCCCTCAATAGCTTGAGAACCGCAATTGATAAAGTGATAAAAACTTTTAAAGTAGTAGACCAACTTATACTGAGCACTTTCGTACCAAATTTAACCAATGACGTCATCATAATCTGATGACATCATCATTTTTTGACCGACAGTTCTTCAAAATTTGGTGATTTAGAGGTCCAATTTGAGTAGCAACTGAAAGTGGAATAGCCCCCCAGCTGGAATAGGGTTAGACATGAGATTAGTTCATGAGATACAGTAGGGGTCGAAATAACATCCGGATGTCGGATATTTCTCATAGCTTCCTCAAAATATCCAAGTAGTGAATCTCAAAAATTTTTAAAAATGTCCAAAAAGTTTTCTTTATTTTAGCAGTAAATTATTGAGAGATATTACAATATTTCTTTCTTTAAAAACAAGAACAGAAGAAGGAATGATATAAATGAGTAAAAACATCTTTCAGATTTCGAAATATAAAACTCTTGAAAGAATAAAACTAAAAATACATCGAATATTTCGACACTGCTATCTTGTCATTCTCAAGATAGACAAGATAACGTTATCAAAATATCCAGTGTATTTTTAGTTTTATTCTTTCAAGAATTCTATATTTATTTTAAAATCTGAAAAATGTTTTTACTCAGTCTATCATTCCTTCTTTATTTTATTAAATTGTCTGGTAATTCTAGTTTTCAAGAACAGTATAGTTAAAATGTTTTTACTGTAGTAACATATACAGGGGTTGATACAAGATTTTAATTTGGGCATCAATTTATAGAATAAATTCACTGTTTTCTCATTGTTTTAACAACTTTATTTGCACAAAATCTAAACTTTCAATGCTCTTACACAAGCCAAATCAATTATTATTTAAATTTTCTTATGTTTTAAAGAAAAGAATATAGAAATTTAATTTGGGCATCCCAAATTGGCATGTTACCAAAATCGCTGTACCTATGTGCATACGTGGCTGAATCAACCCCTGATATATAGGGTTCGGCATTTTTTATCATCTTTCTTCTTCTTTCATTACGACAAAATTATCGTGAATTTAAGAAGGTATCAGTTTTTGTCATCTAAAATTAGGAATAGGCAGACCTGCAAACACCATGGAAGGTATGGTTAAAAACCACTAATAACTCTTGTTTTCTAGTACCACGTAACTAAATAAATAAAATTCCTCTTTAGTTTTTTCAGAAAGAAAATGTGTTTTTTACTAATATTTCTACTTTTTGATAAAGTAATAATTAATTAATAATAATTAATTAATTGAAATAATTACCTCTCATAAAAGAAGATAGAAATCAGCACCTTTTAGAAACTCTATCATCATAACTCTAACTTTTAAGAAATATTGTACGTATCATTATACTTTCTGTTTATTAGTATATTATAGTTTTTATCACAAAGCTATCATAACTGCACAACTTTTTTATCAATCCATACTTAATGCAAAAGAGTGAACAACTTTTATCACATTAATGATTTTAGTGCAATAGCAACAACACAAACATCTCTTTGAGAATGCTGAAATAGCTGATTTAGAGTGTACAAACAACAAAAATTTTCTTAGCCACCCAGCCGTGGTGACATTTCATATTATAAAACATCCGGATGCTAAAAAATTCATTATTCAGACCCCTGTACAGCATGTTTAAACTGCAACTTTCTTCCTGGAGAAAACTCATATTGTATTTCTGTTTTTGACGCGATAACGTACTTACCGAACTTGTCTTTAGATCTCTGCAGGGCTTAAAATAATTTTTTTCTACCTGACGGACATGATGACCGACAAAAACAAGTTCACAGCAGACAATTTTTAAGTCATTGAAATTCGATGACCGGCTTGAAAACTGCACGGCGGTCAATTTTGTCGTCACATTTTTTATGTTATTTATGATTTCATTTCGTTTTGAAGGCAGCTCGACCGTATTCTCTACGTTGTAAGAGTTTTTCTT
>JANSTP010270292.1:0-10468 GCA_025330745.1 Cladonema radiatum | reverse complement strand
GGTGAATAGGGTTAAAACATGTTCTTTATTAAAAACTTTTAGAGGAGGTTGATGAGATGCTAGATGAAGAAAAAGATGATTGGGAATCCGATGAAAATGCATCTGGAACCAAAAACGGTTAGCTATATTGTTCAGTTTTCTTTGCTCCTTTGGCAACTTTGACTCCCTATGTGTTTATTTAGAAAAACCAGTTATATAGACATTCCTCTGAATGTTCTGGTTTTTCTTCAGTTCAAGTAGATTTTTATTTGATTCCTTATAGCATTACACACTGACAATGTAAGATTCGGGACAAGGGATACACTGGATAAGTAGTATCTAGTCTGATTTCTAAAGTCAGGGAATCTGATTTTCTTAGGGCCTGTTTACACGATCCCTTTTGACGAGATAGCCTACTTAGCTATAAACCAAATGAGAGTTTCTTCATTGTAATTTGAAGTCTATTTCTATTATGAGACACCGAGCTGTCCAACTTTCCGATGAACTAGCTTTATTCACCATGAATACTTAGTGAACGAGATCGATTTTTCTCTTTTACTAGCCCGGTAAGTTGGAAGACTATTCTATCACCACGCATGTACAGCAAACATGCTTAAAAATTGATCATCACAGTTCAAAATCAAAATAAAAAGGCAAAAACATAGCACGAACAAAGAACTTACAGCCTTTGTACCTATAGCTAAAGCACCTAAAACATTTCAGGGCATGAGAAAAAAGTAATGAGTATCAAAAAAGTAGCATTTTGTTGAAACAACCAAACAATTATGAGCACTTGCAAACAAATAAAGATTTTTCAAGCGCTCTCTAGGAAGCATATTAATATCAAAAAATCAAAAAGACACTCTTTGACACATAACTCAACTCCTAGTGCTTATTCTTCAATTAAACGTGGTCGATTTTAAGCTATCTAAAATGCACAAATTTACAGATTTTTCCGTACGGAAATTAAGGTTCATTTGCGTTATGATTCCAAAAAGGAATGGGTAAAAAAAGTTTACCCATTTTTGAATGCAAATTCTGCATCACGCCGCTGCAATGAAAAGTCAGAAGCTAGTACATAACGATGAGTTCCAACAAGGAGGTCCAAGTATTACAAGTTAGCATGATAATCATGAATTTAGTTTTCAAAGTGCTCCATAATAAAACTTGAGTGACACAATCCCAGGATTCAAAGACGAAGCATTGAACTGTATTCCAAGCAATTTGATTTTTTATGGCTGTGTGGGTTTGAACGTGGACAGTATATTTAGGTATGTAGTAGACTGTAGGTTGTAACAGTGTAGGTTATGTATTATGGTTGCTGCAATGTGCTGCTAAAATTATAATATTGAACTTTGAAACATAATAATACTTCAGTAAATACTCTAAAAATAGTGGGTTCGAAAATAAACTCCCAACGAAAAATCATAAGTCTCAAATTCTGAATGCGAAGTTTCTGAACTCGCTTTTTTCAACTCGCAAATTATCTTGAACACCCCCTGTTTCAAAGACCCAGTGACATTAACAATTCTCAGCGGGTAATATAAAGTTTGCTACCTCCTTACCGGGAAAGAAAATTTAGTATTTCCTTTCAACGGGTAAATAATTTTTATTTGACAAATAATTAAAATCTTTACTAAATTACAACTATCCTCTACTGTTTATATTAACATCTTATATAGAAACTTCTATATTGTCAGAGAATATTTTTAAAAGGATAAAAAACTCACCGGGTATGTGAAATAGAGGGTTTGAACTGATGAGTTTTCTCAGAAACTTTGAATATTCGTTGAAACTCTTTAACTTGCATCCATGGCTATTGAACTCGTTAAAAATAATTAACGCTCGCAAAATAGTATTTAACTCGTGAAGTTTTCTCTAACTCGTACTGAAACTATTGGGAAAACAAAAAAATGAAAAAATATGTGAAGTATATGAGAAAAATTGGGAAATAGTTGCAATTAAATTTTTTTTTTCTTCTTTTTAGTACTGTTAGAGCTTCTATCTTAGTAGTATATGGCTTTACGAGCATAATCATCCAAAATCATTTGTGCTACCACGCCCACTGTTTTCATGACGGTCTTATCTATGCCATTGTTTATGCGAAATTTTTTGGCCCTTTTTGAACCGAAACCAAGTTTTGGGTTGAATTCTTTTTAAATACACGCTAATCTTGGATAGCTTTCTTGTAGTTGAAAAATAAAAAAAGCTTCGACAAAAAGCAATCCTATTTCTCTTTTATTTCCCATTCAAACCTATACTTTGAATTATGGTGACTTACCGTCATTAATGATGAAGCCATTAAACTGGATGACATCATTTATACTTTATAGGCTCAACCTGCTCATGATAACTGTCTTTACTAATGTACAAAGTTTAAACCTTAGGTCTGTTTATACTCCGTGCCGTGCCGTGCCGTGCCGTGTTGGAGGAATTTCCTTTCAAACAAAGAAAAAATTTTGTGTAGCACGTTTCTTTGTTGTTTTATACGCTGTGCCATGACGTGTTGAGATTCAAATGAATAAATTTTTTTCTGGCACGGCTAAGTCTGACACGGCGTATAAAACAGACCTTATCGCATATAGGTCTGGAGATAATCCACTCCTCCCTAGAGAATAAGGAAGCGAAAAATAACAAAGGTTCATTTAGGGTTCTATCTTTGTCAATTAAAACTAATTAAGATATTATTTCTCAGATATAGAAACACAACAACAAAAAAGCTTTGTTATCAGGTGGGAATCATTTCGAACTTTAATTTCAATTTTTCCTCGCGATTTGACTGTTACAAAACAGTGTTAATTGTTGCAATCGATTACATTTGATATTGGCTTCTTGTATGGTAATTTGCTGAATATCCACTCCAATGGATTGTAGCTACTGAACGTTAGCCAGTCATTAAGAGGGGAGATTTTTGCTTAGGGTAAGTCTGTTAGTGAAGTATCTTTTGGTTTATTTAAACAACTAAATGAACTTGTTTTTTCTGTCTAAAAAGTTAATGAAAACAATCAAATAATATTTTTTGGGGGATATTTTAACAAATTTGACTCTGTACTTTCAATTAACACTATAATATTTGTGAAGGATTAAATAAATCTTCTATCTCAAATAAATATTATAATCAAACTTGGCTAAGGTCAAAATTCGTGTCTTGGATAGGAACTCAATGGAATTTCTTTAGAAAGATTTGGCTCAAATTTAGACTATCTCTATGCTGTGGCGACGGTTCTACATGTTTATGAACGTTTTTAGAAACAGAAAATTCCATTTTTTAACCAAAACAGTGGCGAAATTGTCCTAAATTCTGAAGTATAAACGTGGTGCTATTGGCTAATTTATGTGTTCCATTGGTTCCTTACATACTTAGAAATATTGAGAGATATTGCTACTTGCATACCCGAATCTCTGTCTTAGCATGCTTAGTATGACTTTTCAGAGGGCCATTAAGTATAGCTATCTTCAATTGGTTCAAGAACAAAATTCAAAATTCAATTCATAATTCAAAAGATTGAAAAATTGAAATATTTTTATTTTCAGTTCTTCTCCTCATGGAGATATGAGCTCTGAAATCAATTTTCGAGCATCAACGATGAAGTGCAATAAAAAATAAATTCCATAAAACAAAGCGCAAAATAGTGAGTGGTGATTGGTTCATTCAATTACGAGGCTTTCTCCGGTGAGGATACAAAGGTTCGAGCTTTTTCCTCAAACCAACACAGTTTCAGACAGATGCGACTCATGCACTTGAGTGTCTTTGACAGTTCGAGTTGTCAATGTCCATGCCAAAAGCTTTGATGGCAAGGAACGAGAGAGTCAAGAACCAAAAGCAAACTTCAAGTCATGTCATGGAACAGTTGCGTCAAGCCTCATTCAATATTAAAAGCCGGTGAAAAAGGCTTACTGCCAGCCAGGGACAGTCAGGCAGTGGATAAAAGAACCAAGCAAAAGCCAACTTTTTTGAAATGAAAAAGCTACTTCAAGCTTCCTTTCAATTCTAAAATACATTTGCATCTTATAACTTGCCAGTTATTACTTTCTAAAGAAAAATAATTACACTATTTTAATGAAAACTTTTATGCTGCATTTTTTGACACAGCATTGAAAAACGTAATTACTAAAACATGAAACAGCTAGAATTGGCTAGAAAGGTCTAAAACGCCAAAGAAACCACTAAAAAACGGTTAATATTAGTTTAAAAACTGGTCTCTACACACGAATTTGGTGATTATCACGACTTCACGATAGAATCCAACATTAGTAGATTGCTTCGTCGGCTAAGATATTTAGGCATTGTAAGGCAATGGAATTTTTTTCAGAAAAATGAGAATTTTGTGTTAATATTGAAACATGAGGACTATAACTTAGAACTGACATGGTGAAATGTATAGTGAGGTCATTTTTGAAATAATTTATATGGAAGAAGTTACAGCGTTTTACACCAATTTCGCAAGAATCACAAAAATTAATGCTTAAAAGCAATTATCCTTGTTAAAACTCTCCTTTTAATTCTCAACTCACCAATGACTAAATTATGTCGACATTATTTCCCCGGAAGTTCCCCACAATCTTAGAAAGGAGCGCGTACCATTGTCCTGCGTCGTGGAAAAGTCTAGGTTTATCGTATAAAAGAATAATTTGAAAACATTATAATTGCATAATTTCAAACGGAGGCTCGGAAAACCCGAGTTACAAAATTGAGTTAAAAAACCGAAATTAGTTATTTAGTTAGTTAGTTAGTTAGTTAGTAACTCGATTCTTTGTTTCTTTGAATATTAAGTCCAGTTAGTAACTCTATTTTCTATTCTAAAAAATAGTCGATCGAGTAAGCAACTCTGCTCTTTATTCATGGAAACTCGATACGAACTCGATTTCCTATTATTTGGAGCAAATAACAGAGTTACTAACTCGAATAATAAATTTCTGGAATAGAAAATCGAGTCATTAACTCGATCTTCGAATCCGATAAATAGAGCATCGAGTTAGCAACTCGCTTTATTACTTCTAGGAAAAAACTAGAATTTAAAATGATTAAAACCATTAAAGTACTTTGTGCAAATATTTAAGTTTATTCGATAGCAAACTAAAAATACGGAAAGTAAAAAATACGAAAATTGAACATTTTTACAGGAAAATTAACGCACAAGGAAATATTTACGGTGATATAGTGACTTTAAATCTTTCCCCTTTCCTCGATGATTTACCATATCGGACAGAAGTTAATCTCAGAATTTTTTAGCTGTGTTGATCTTTCCAATCTAAAAACTTGAAAAATAGTTATTCTTCATTCTAAATTCTAGTTCTTTTTCCTAGAAGTAATAAAGAGATTTGAGGCACGCGGGCACGCCAGACACGTAAGACACTTGGGCACGCTAGACACGCAAGACACGTAGGCACGTGGGCACACCAGGCACGTAAAACACGTAAGAACGTGGGCACGCCAGACACGTAAGACACTTAGGCACGTGGGCACGCCAGGCACGTAAGACACGTGGGCACGTTAGACACGCGAGGCACGCCATTTAGCAAACTCGATTTTACAAGCAACAAGCCAAGTACAACCTTCTGCTACATTTGTGTTGTTGATCGCCTGATAATCAAATTTAAAGCGAATTTGATATAAAGGGATGTGTTTGTTCGTTTTTCTTGATTGCACCGCTATGCACCCAAACATAATGAATGAACAATTGTTGTGTTAAACAAAAAGTACAAAAATGCATTCTTTTTTTCTGTACGATAGAAATTTTTCACCGACAGTAGAATCAATTTGATGTTCTCTTCTCTATTTGCATATAATATTATACAATATTTTTTAATGTAGCAACTTCTTTACTGAGATTTTGCAGCCCTTTTCTTTAAGAATGTTGAGCTGGAATTTAAGCTTCCTGCGACAAAAATCTTTTGCGCCAGGTTGCATTCTCTATAAGAAAGGTGGCGCTGAGGGGAATGAAATTTAAGTATTTGTTTTCATTTTTTCAGCCTTTTATGAGTAGTTTTTCCCTTATATTTTTTCAAAATGCGAAAGTTCTTTTCCCGTAAGATGTTTGAGAAAATGTTTGTTTAAAAAACAATCTTTAAATTACTGAAAAAGTTCCTGTGAATTGGAAAACGTTTAAGGTGTTTTCCACCCGCGAAACCTCAGCGAAAGTTTCTGGAATTGAAGTCTTAATCGTTTTTAAGAATCTCAAAATCTTGTCGCATACTAGCACATTATTTTCATCCACACTGGGGGCAAAACATGGATTCACTCTGGCTGAATACAAGTTTCTTTAAAAGAAGATATTTTATGGATCTGACAAAAATTTGGAAGTGAAAACAAAATCTAGTAAACGTTTGTCCGAAAGTTTGCTAATTTCGGTTGGAAGTATTTTCAGTAATTTTAGACTTTGCCATTTGAGAAGAGTGATTAGTCTTGCTCTCCCCAACTCTCGTGAGTCACATTGAGGTGAGCAATCAATCACTTGCCTAAATTTTCAAGACCAGACAAATAAGTCTCCTGAAATAAGGTAATTTAATGCACTTACGTAAAAATCACACCCCGGGAGTGAACCAAGAAGAGCACCAATAACTGTCCTGGCAATTTTCAATCAACAGAGCCTGAAAGAATTTATAACTTGTGGTATACGAGTTCTGAATTTTTAATATAATGTTTAATTGTCTTTATTAAATCTTAATATTAACTTTACTCGTTATTGAAAAAGCTCATGTATTATCAAAAAAAATTGTTTTCATCTTTGTCCCATAACATTATGACAAATATTTAAAAAAATCCTTGTTATCTCATTTAATCCTGTTATATGAAGTACTGATCTTTTGTTTTGTGCCTTTTCACAAGTCAATTAGATTCTGTTAATTAGTCCTTTAAAAGTATTGTTCTTTGGAATGATTTTATAATTATTTCATTAAAGGCTAATTGGATTTTGTGTGTATGCTATGCCTATTTACAAAGTGACCCATAAGTTGCTTTGTCTTGAATTTTTGTGGGTTTAAGCTCTTGATTTGACAAAATAAATATGCTGATAATAGATTTGTCATTCCATTTAGCACTTTATTTAATTTTGTTATTTTGGACTGTCTTTACTGCAACTTCCAAGACTGAACGCATTTAGCAAAGTTAGCAAAACATTGAGAAGATATTATCATTTTTAAGGGATAATATCTTCATTTTATTCATGAAACTCAACATTCAACCCCAACGCTGACCTTGCATCCGCTTGCGGCTGCTTTTATGTGTATTTATATCTTGCATGAATAAAGTTTCAATGTCATTTCTTCTTTTTTGGAAATATCGACTGGTCTAATTTCATGAATAACAGGGATTTTTCAATGAAATTTTTAAAGTGAGCTCAAAATGAAAATTAGCTAATGAAACTGTCTACGGGAATGTACATTGAAAAAAATTATATGTTTTAGATCCAGCTCCATGGTGGTCTAGGAGAAGACGTAGTGCTAGAAGACGTTGTGCTGCACACTTCTATTGCCCATGTCCTTCACACTACCGAACGATACCATCACGTGGTTTTTGCACAAACTGCGGCGGTAACTGGGCGCGAAGTACCTGCGGCGATCAATATCAAAGCAGTTGCAACGATAAGTGCCCACCATGGTAGTTTGCAAGACATTAAGGAACGTTTACATCATCGCTTATTATTTGAAATCCAGTTTATCTTATATTTCATATGTTGTATAGCTATTGCGTATTTTGTACAAAATAGAGAAAGTAATGAGTTAACTTCGAGTATTCTTTGCAGTTTTCGCCCTTTTGTTATATTCCCTATATCAGTTTCGTTGTCAGTGCACGAATTGAGTAATCATCTTTTGGCGTTAAAACTAAAGTAAGATAGTTGTCACTAAATACTAAACAATATGTAGTTCATCCTTGACAACTTGGGAAAACTGCGGACCTAAAGGACAGCACATTTACCGTACGGAAGAATAGACAAGCATCATTTGGCTTTTCACACGAAATTTTTTACTTAAAATTTAGCACTACTCGTCCATTTTTGGAGTAGAGAATTGCTGTTATCAAGCCATAAGTCAGAAAAGTAACCAAAATTGGTCGTGACTATTTTGTAACCGTAAAAGTATGTTTGTGTTTGGTTAACATTTAGTAACTTAACTCACGGTTACATTCTGTTGTTCTGTAAAATATTGTTTCGAAAAAAATGTTTTATTTCGTCACATTGCTCGACTTTGTGATCTTAACTTATTCCTTTTTTAGTAAGCAAATCCTAATTTTTGGAAATTTTGGTGCATATAAATAGGAAATTCAAATTAAATCCTTAGAAAGTCAATCACACGTGCTTTGGTTAATCCGATTTATATAGGGATAACCTGATTGATCACTGGTTTTCAATGGAGTTTTTAAAGGAATTTTTAATGGAATTTTAGAAAACCTAGAATTTGAATATTTTACAGAACGACCGAAAATGTGTATAATAGAATAAAAACAATGCCAACGACCGCAACCATACTTTTACAGTTACGAAAAAGACGAAACCATTAAAATTCTCGCATTAGATGATGGATTAATTGGTAGCAGATTTTTTTATTTTGCTGGAGCTAGTTTATTTCAAGATTATTTCAAAGGAAATATCTCTTTTGCATTATACGGTCAACTTTTTTCTGAGAAACAAATATTTTTTTTTTTTCCTGCTATGGTCTGGTCATGGTCTGATGTAATGACAGTCTCTGTGCGAGGCCCGGAAAAGTTGAGTTATAAAATTCGAGTTATAGAGTTCGAATTATGAAAACGTCTAGTAATCGCATCTGATGATGTCACAAGCCATGAAGTTTGAGGGCACATAACCGAGTTACATACCTCGAAATTTTTTTGCGAAAAAATAAAAACGAGTTATTTAAGTTGAGATTATTTTGACAGAAAAAAAAACCAAGTTACATAACTGGAGATTATTTTAGCAGAAAAAAAAAATTACCGACATATTTATAGATGAGCATAAAATAACTTATTTTGAAAAATTGAAATCTGTCATAAAATCATGTCCTCAAAAACTCGATTATAAAAATTTGAAGTGGTGGACTTTTGATTTATAGAATCACTAAGAAATAGTAAAGAAACTTGTGGTCAAAGTATACATTAAAGGATACTGTAGTCCCATAAGTTCAGTAGTGCAATATTAAGCATCATATGGTTATTAAGCAATTTACGGGTGGCTCTGATATTTTTCTTTGTCTTATTCAAAGAGATTTTTCTACAGGAACGATAAGCATGTATTCTAATAGATAATAGATTCAAAAATATCCTTAATGAAAGATAACTTCTTTCGAATTACGCGTAATAACTCGGGTTTTTTTTCTCGCAAAAAAATCTCGAGTTATGTAACTCGGTTTTTATTTCGTACATAAAAATCTAGAGTTATTTCCCCTCAAATTTCATGGCTTGTGACGTCATCAGATGCGATAACTCGAAGTTTTCATGACTCGAACTCTATAACTCGGATTTTATAACTCCACTTTTCCGGGCTTCGTTTCTGTGCTTGAAGAAATTTATAGATCGAACATTAAAGTCTTAGTGATTTTATTTTAATAGAAAAATAAATCTCGTAGTGTAGCGTGTCCGGTAGAGGTGAAGTTACAGGGATCAAAACAGAATAAAATGTTATTAATGTGACACGAGTTTTTAAGTCTTAAATTGGTTCGAATTAAATGACCCCACCCCCTAGAATTGTCAAGATAGAAAGCAGATATCACTATTAAACTATACCTTGTTATGAAATAAGCTTTCAGAAGATAATTTATGCAAGACGTTATCACGACAGTGGAGTTTCTTAATCAACAACAAAACATAAATCAAATGTTTCATAAATCAAATCTTTCCAATTTTTTTTGCAGATTACTCTTGTTCTAGTTTCCTATTTTCCCTTCTCGAAGTAGAACCCAATTAAACTATAACAGAAAAAAGTTTCAGTTTTTAAGGCTGTTTTAACATACTTAGAACAAACATTTATATTAGCAACTTCGCTACTGGTCCTGAAAATCAAAGGGTCATTTTAGGTATTTTTCAATATTAGTAAGCGAGTTTATTATTCTACAAGGGCTCATCCTTTTACATCCATTACACAATGTTTAGGTAAGGTAGTTTAGGTAAGGAGGTAAGGTAAAGGGTAATTGGGGGGGGGTGGGGGTAAGGTAGGGGGTAAGTAAGGTAGAAGGTAAGGTAGGAGGTAATAGGGGGGAGGTAAGGTAGGGGGTAATATATTTCAGCGTCGCTCTTTTACAGAACCTTGAATTGAATTGATAAGTAGGGGTAAAATTAGTCTTAGTAACCAGAACTCAAATGCAGTTATTTGCATTCACCACATTACTGTAATAGCAGTTAGACACTTGTGTAGTAATTGGTAGTCATCAGTAATCTTTAAAAATGACAAATAGTCATCATAGTCGGGGTGAGAAATTGTTATTTTTGAGAAAGGTAGACAAGAGGTACGAATGGAATTTTTTTTCATAACTCAGAAATACTATCCTTTGGTAAAAC
>JANSTP010270270.1:0-10468 GCA_025330745.1 Cladonema radiatum | reverse complement strand
TTTTCGATATATTTTACAAGCTACAGACAAAGATGGCAACTCAGACAAGACGATTTATACTTTTAACATACTTGGTCCGCTGCCTACGCCATCTTTTTATGTTCAGACTCTGGGACTAATAACTTCTATGACGTCATATAACACAATGAATGACGTAGAGCTATTATTTCTAATCCAAGAAAATTTTATCTTCAAATACAATACAGTAAACCAACAGGGTATTGACAAAATCGATAAACTTACGACCCAGTCTTTAAAAGTAACCAAAACTAATACCCAAACTTCTATACTGTTATCATGGGGTAGTACCATATTTTTTGGAAGTGAGGAATGCCCTTTGCAAGCAATTATAAATTATCGCAAGGAAATTATATCCACAAACGAACAAAAATACTTGGGTTTCTTTTTACCGGATTTTGTTGCAAAGTTAAACGAAGAAAAACTTGTGGGAAGATGTTCCGATTTTTCTTTAGACGTACCCGGATTAGGATCGGGTTCGCTAGATGAAATATCTTTACAGTTCGGTGTATATTTTTCTATTCCGATTCCGGATGACCTGTTCATACCACCAGGTTCTACGCCACTAAGTTCTCTGAATATCGAGTTGACTACAAACGGAGCGAGTAGCGTATCCTCGAATTTCTGGATTTTTATTTCAAAGAGTTCACAAGACAACTCGTATTTACTTGAAGCCTGCGTAACAACGCCCATAGCAAACGCCCAAAACACGTATAATTTTTATATAACAGCTATTACGCAACTCGATATGAAAGCATCACGGAAAATCCTCATTCAAATAGCAAGTAAACCGCCGACAACATATAAATGGGAATCAGTGTTTACAATTTCTCAAACCCCAACAATACCTCAAGTTACATTTATAAGAAATTTCGTCACAGAGATATCTAATCTCCTATCAAAGAGTCCTTCAGATATACTAATTATCGATATCAGTAATAGTAGTGGCACTTTTTCTTTGCAATGGAGCATACAAGGTGACATGACTTCTGAAGAAATTAATTTGATTAACAGTAAACTTACTCAAAACAACAACCAACCAACTACAGACGTCTCGAACCTCATGCAAAAAATTGGCGCGCAATTGACGTCAGTACAAATTACGGACGAAAGTTCCATCAAGCCAATGCCCGATAAAAAGGAGGAGACATTAACGATTGATAGACAGTCAAATCGGTTTACATTTAGTCTACCTCTTACTACATTTACAGATAAACAGGATGGGAATCTTAGAAATCTAAACCCGGAATGGCTTACTGCTGAAAATCAACCCGTACAAAAAGATACCTTTATCCAGCTTGATTTAAGTACTTTACAACTTATTGGTTATCTATCACCCGAAATTCGAAACTCTTTCCCAGTAAACGGTTATACATTCATTTTAAAAGCAACAGACAAAGATAAAAACTTTAATACAAAAACATTTATAATCCGATTAACTGGGAATAATCCGATTTCCCCGTCTTATCAACAGAAATTGGTATTATCAACAAGTATGGCTTCATATATGAATTTGAATTACGTTCAAATTTTGTTCTACATACAAGATATTCTTTTCGGGTACAGTTCACTTAATAATCAAGGTATTAGCCAGATAAACGATATTATTACGCTTTCATTAACTGTCAACAAAAATTTTGAAAGACTTATAATCAATTTATTATGGAGCGCGAGTAATTTTCGAAGTACTGGAGATTGTCCTATATCTCAAATCAATAGATTTCGTGAAGCACTCAAAGGCGGCAAAAAAGAAATGTTTTCACGTCGATTTAATCCAAATTTCGTGCTAGAAGAAATGTCAGAAACATTGACTTCAGTATGTTCTAAAACCTCTTTATTAAACCCGGTTATTAACGACGATTCTTGGAAAATACTGCCGGTTAATTACGGAGAAGCATTTTCATTCGATGTCCCTAATAATCTATTTGCCCCACCGAGTGGTACAGAAACGCAAATTACTGTTGAACTGAGAGACGGAAATAATCAGAAATTACCGGAACAGAACTGGATTGTAATGGACGGAAATGGTTTAACAAATTTAAAAATTCACGGCTATGCCGGTTTAGCCGTTGCCCGACAACAAATCAGCTATCAATTTTTATTAGTTGCAACAACTTCTTTTCTCGAGTCAACAAACTATCCTATAACAGTCAGAATTAACGGATATTCACCCGTCAGTAATTCGGTATGGACGGTTTCGTTTAAAGCAACCCGATTTACAGGTGTTTTTACAAAATGGGCTGATACCTTTGTAAATACAATATCAACATTCTTATCTTTTCCTGCAAACCAAATAATCGTTGTAGGACTAACACAACGTAACGGTATTTACAATTTGCAATGGACATTTCGAAATACGGAAGAAATGACTTGCGCTTCGTTAAAAACACTAACAAACAAAATGATTACAGGTAATAAAGTTAATGCCGAACTAGAAAAAAGTTTAAATTCAATTGGCTATTTCGTAACGAGTGGAGAAGTATTTAATGCTGACGAATGTGAACATATCGCAATACGGAATAATTTGGGTCGATTTGACCGTTACGATTATTATCAGTTCAGTCAGTATTTTGCAAGTGACGCTTATAAAGACCCGGATAATCACCCGCTAAGTTATAGCATGGATTACAGCGATCCTTTCTCATCTCGGAACTGGATTGGTGTGGACTCTTCTAAAAGGCGTATTTACGCCATACCAGTTTTACGCCATATTGAGAAAGGCGTAACATATACTTTCAATTTGAAAATATCAGATAGTATCGGTAAATCAATCATTGATGAATTTTATGTGAGTTTCATGGCGTCCTTACCACAAAGAAATCATCTTTTTAAAATCAAAGCGTCCTACTTACCTACGTATAATTCGTTGGCAGAAATACTGGATTATTTCTTAGCAAGGCTGTCCACGTACTTTGCAGGACATAATGCTAAGAATGTTATCGTATATTACGTGGACGTTTCTCCTGAAACGAAACAGATGAATTTATATTATTTTAATTCAAGTTTTAAAGTAGAAACGTGTGACCGTCGCAAGGAGATATCAGCCAATGAAAAGTTGTTCCAAGGGAAAATCCCCAACTCGCAATTTGTTACTTATATGCAACCGGATTTTAAAATCGAAAGTATTCATAGTTTCCGAAACGGAACAACTTGTATCGCTAACAAAATCCCGATAATTGATATACGTGAACTTTTTAACAACAACTTTCCGGGACTTTTAAATATTGTTTGGGGTAAATATTATAAATTTGAACTCCCCAAAGAACTTTTCCGAGATGAAAATGACAACGAACTGATTTATCTTTTAGCTGATTACAAAAAACCAGATATAAATTTGCCGTACAACTCATTTATAAGTTTTAACAGCGAAGATTTTACAATTTATGTCGTCCCAGATACTCAAATGATTGAGTCAGGAAAAAACAACAACCAGTTATTATTTTATCTAAGTGCTTATGATGACATGGACGAAGCAGTGAGTATAGAAGTCACGGCAAAACCTCAATACCGCCAAACACGCTCAATCTACCACATCAGGTTTTTTATTGAAATTTACGAAATGGCGAATAAGCCGTATGCCGAACAGTTAACTTATATATTACCGAAATTAGAAGCTTTAATGGGTGCTGAGTATAGAGATCAAATATGCGTTAAATCTTATGAACTATTCAATACAAGAGGAACAAACGGGAATGCAATTTTCTCATGGGTACCGTGTAATTTACCCGTAGAAAAGTGCGACTACCAGGGTATAGCGGCTTTACAGAAAATCTTATTCAAAAATGGTATCGTTAATCCAGACTTAAAAGTCCGTCAAGGTAATTTCCGTGTGAGCAACATTGCGGAAGAAGGTGTAAGTTCATGTACAAGAACTCCGCCACAAATCAAACGTCCTGTACCACCATTAAGTGTTCCATTCTGTGGTTTATTCAAATACACGATACCGGAAAATACTTTTTTCGACGCGGAAGATGGGTATTCCAGAAATTTAAAATTAAGCTTGAAAAGTCCGCGAAATATTATGTTACCAGACTGGATTTATTTTGACACGGAGAAACAAACTATCTTTGTGCTACCTACAACGGAACTTTTTAACAACCACCCAAGTATCACGCAAGGTGTGGTGCTGATCCTGGAAGCTGAGGATGCCAGCATGCTAAAAACATCGCAAGCCATAATGTTTACATTTACGGGTGTTCCACAAAAAATCGATGTCAAAATATCAGTGCAAGGATTTTTTTATATAACCAAAAATAAAATGAACCCATTAATGCTCGTTGCCATGAAAGTTGGGAATTTCTTTGGTGATAACGCTAAAGGATTTGAAGCTATAAGTTCAACGAATTTAAAATCCGGTGAAACACTTGTTGAGTTTGGGAACTGTAGCATCCCGTATGAACCATGTTACATGAGTGAGCAGCAAGACTACTTAAACAAGATGAAAGATCAAGGAAATAGTTTCAGAAAAGATTTTCGTAATATATTTTCCCCCGAAGCCAATATGGTGACACTCGGATATCAGTTTATGGGGCCTTGCATTTCTAGTGACCATCCCCCTAAAGTGACCCGTGCAATAAGCAAACTCACCGTACAAACATCGAGAACTGTTGTTTACTATATCCCTAATGACGCTTTTTCGGATATTGAAGATGGTCCGACCCGAAATTTAAAATTGGAATTAAAATTTTCCGATCGGACTGATTTGGAATCAAACAGTTGGATATCATTTAACTCGAACAGACAAGCTATTACTTTTGTAGCGACAAGAGAAAAGGCGGAAAAAATGAGGACTGCATCATTATTACTGATAGCCCGTGATAAAAAAGGTCAAACTGCCGAGCAGTTGTTCGAAGTAATGGTCGAATATCCGATTGAAGAACCGAGTCATTATTTTAGTATGGACTTTGGCATCAAAACAAGTTTACTTCAAACGCACAATCAAATTTATGATTATTTCCGAAATCGATTAAAATATTATTTTGGAGATTATTACGACTCAGTTGCATATATATCTACTTCGAATGAAATAACGGGTCCTTTAAATGTAAAATGGACAAATATTAGTATATCTCGCTCTTATTGCGAATCGAATGAAATTCAAAGAATGGCTTCACGCATTTTCCTGACCGACCAAATGACCACAGTTAACGCAGCGCTTCAAAATGCACTACAAAATTTTCAAATTTCACGTATTAAGCTACATTACAATGGAGTTTGTAAGCACCATAATGTCATACCCGAAGTAATGAATCCGATTTCCCCGATAAAGTTAACACTTTGTGATAGTATAGCATATCAGATTCCCGCCAACACATTCCGTGACGCAACTGACGGGAACACCCGGAGTCTACAGTTAGAAATTACGCAAACAGACGGAGGACATATTCCACAATTTATGAGCTATCAGCCGAAATCACAGTCGATTGTTATCACTCCTATACAGAATTTATTAAAAATGGGTCATTCGAGTCAACAAATTAATCTTTTAGTCACAGCAACAAATAGCAAAGGTCGCTCGACCATTACACCGTTTAATGTAGATCTGGTTACGGAACCGAAACAGTATAACTACTACTTCAAAATTTTTGCACGATGGTGGAGAAGCGATAAAGACTTTAACAAGGTCGAAGTGAGTCATGAAATTATACAAAGAACAAAACAACATTTTCAAAACAAACATACTTTTAGAGTTATTCATATAACTGCTTTAAACCAAAACCAATTCGAGATTGATTTAACCCCGTGCGGACTTCGATATACCCCTTGCGACACGGATAAGATAAATTATATCAACTCGAAAATTTTGAATGTTTTAGGAACATCTTATAACATACAATATTCGTTGATATTCTACCCAGATTTACAGGTATACAAAATCGAAACGTTTAAGTTAGGGGATTGTTCCGGACCTACATGGAAACCTCCACGTCAGTACTTGCCTTTACCTAAAACGACACTTGGTATGTGCTCTGATTTTAAATTCAAACTCGACTCTAAAACGTTTATTGACCACGACAATAATCACGACTTGATGTACGTCATTTCAAAAATAAACGGTAATATAATAGACGAATCGACAACTTGGCTCGCATCAAAATCAACGAAAGAAATCTATGCAACTGTTAACAATAAGGTTTTATCGCACGGCAGAAAATATGTCGCAACAGTTAGAGCATTTGATAGTCGACAAGAATTTATTGAAGCTCCTTGGGACATACAAATCAATGGTATGCCAGCTCAAGAGCTTTATCGTTTTGTATTGGAATTAAACATCAAAGGTGTCATGGAGCAACTTGTTTTTGAAAGATACCATATAGTGAAAAGTATAAATAATTTTTTTAAACAAAATATAACGAATATTATAAATATCGAACAACTAGGTAATACGCGTTTAAAAGTCACATGGTCCGCATGCACTCTATCGACGCAATGTAATAATAACGCTGCCGAAACTCTCTTCCGAAAAATGAAAAGTTATGGCCACTGCGTAAGCGAATTTCGCCAAGCGTTTTATGGCCGTTACGACGTTATATCGCTTCAGATGACGAAAGACGAGTCGTGTAATCAACAAGTTAATAATCCACCCGTAGCTTCGACAAATCATTTACATCTAAATGCGTTTCAATGTGACGGGCTAACGTTCGCGCTACCGATAACATTATTCTATGATAAGGAAGACGGTTACACGCCAAACCTGAAACTAGAATTACGCCCATCAAGCTCTTCTCATCATTTACCACCCTGGGTGTATTTCGATGATAAGAAAATGAAAATATACGCCCATCCTTCAAGAAACGAAGTACTCCAATTAAAATACTCGTTGTTACAACTTATGTTGACAGCCTATGATAAAGAGGGCGGTAGGGCGTCAATTAATATCAATATTGATTTCAAGCTTCCGATGCAGGAAAAGTTCAGCTTTACATTTCACTATGGCGCAACAGCAAACCATGCTAACCAACTTCATGAAATAATGGAGTTCAAAACCAAATTATCGTCGTATATGAATAAGCCTTCGAATTCACTATCATTAATATCATTCAAAAAGCTTCCTGATAATTCCAGGGAAATTGTTTTCACTCAATGTACCAAATCTCATCAAGTATGCCAAAGTCACGTGATCAACGAGTGGAAAAATAAATTGCTTGATCCGACAAATTCTTATCCAAACAGCAATTTTATAAACGCCATGTCGCCTAATTTGTTCATAAAATCTACATCGTTCCAATCATCACAAGACTGCCATACTGATTCTTCACCGCCCGTCCTGTTAGCTGATGTGCAACCCCTAAATATTCCGTCATGTGGCGTATTTTCTTATCGGATTCCGAGAAACTGTTTTTATGATAAAGAAGATGGCGATACAAGGAATTTAGATGTGAATGTATTAAGTAAAGATGGTAACCCTTTATCCAATCAACATTCATGGATTTTCTTCGATAAAGCGACGCAAACTTTACATGCAATCCCATTGGTTAGTCAATATAAACCGAACGGACATGTGTTTATTCTCACGGCAACGGACAAGTCATCTTTGACAGCGAAAACCGAATGGAATATCCGTATCGGAAAACATTCGCCCGATACTGAAGCTTGTGCTATAAAAACAAAATTTAAAATCAACACTCATTCGAATGACAATTCTGTAAAACATATCGCTCAGATAATCGAGAAAATGCAACGCTATTTTGAACTCGATTATTCAAATGATATTGCCATTATTGACTTCAAACGACATTCGCCACATGAACTTGACTTATCTTGGTCCTATTGCTTCCAGCAGTTACAAAATCAAGAACTTTTACATATGATCTTACAAAAAGTATTCTTAAGTAATATGAAAACAGTCCAACCAGGATTCACATATTCCTTAAATCCAGGCTACTCTATATTGCACGCTGAAACTGATTTTTCTCCACAATGTCCGCTAAAGCATACGCCAGATGTTAAAGGTCCTAAGCCAAAATACGAGCAGCCGATTTATAGATACGCAACACCGTGTGATGAATTCATGTTTTATATACCAAACGATCTTTTCACGCACCAAACTGAAGGTGATGTACGAAATATGCATTTAAGTCTTAGGAAAGGTGACCATGGACAAATACACAAAGATGAATGGATTGAACTGAAAGATGATGACAAGAATTTCATTTATATTCGTGGCCAGTTAACCAGTGACGTCATCAAGCATGCGAAAAACTCCCGTATGGAATACCAAATAGTGTGCACCGATTCTCAAGGAAAGAAAGCGGAGATTAGATTAATCATCAGCATAATAAATGCCCAAGGCAAAGTTTTTGAACCTGAAGTGGTGATGTTATTTGAAAACGGACCTCCAAGTCACATGACCACATCGACATTTATTCGAAGTTTTGTCAACGAAATGTCAAACTATTTGAATCCTAACGGATATTCCCAACAAATTCATGTTAACTCACTAAATAGAAATTGTTATATTCATTTCTCGTTTTGTTCAAGCATGTGTAACCAGGAAAAATGGAATAATATGATGAATAAAATCCAGCATCTAAAAATGCACAGTCAGCAAATATTACACCATCCGAAAGTTCTACGTGACGTCAAAATCAAATCAATTGTAATGGGGACACCACAATGTAGAAACAGCATTGCTAAAAAACGTTAAAGTATAAACATAGCTCACCACATACGTAGACACACGTATTCCAGATTACCGACCACACTAACAGAGTATAAATGTTACGTAGACGCTATTACAATTTGCGTGGTTGGATGTTAGGCGGACTGATAAAAAGTTGTATGATCAATTAGTTAGACTTAAAGTCGTATGAAAAAGGAAGCGTGTTAGATCCTAACTGTTTAATTTTCTTTACTTCAAGAGGCAGATTTTCTAGCAATAAGTTAAATTATCGGTGGTTAAAACGAAAGAGTTATTTTCTATGTAGTTGGATGATTCGATGCCCACAAGAAATATTGTTTGATTATTAATTCCGCGAGAAGAAAAAATTTTACGCTCTAATTTTTATTAGGGATTTCGTGAAAATAAAACATATATACTATTTAGTAGCTGTTGTGTTTTTATAGTCTATTATAATTATATTAATTATTTTATATATCATATTTTTAGCAGTGGGGCATTTAAGGGCTTTAGTTTTGATGGGACTAGCCAAAAGGTAATTTAAGGGTGTAAGCCGATGCTTATTATATAACGCCACAAGCCTAAGAATTTTCAAGAATTTTCAAGAATTTTTCCTTTAGGGGAGTAGTATTACAGAATTTTCTGTAATTTAAGTCTAGAATTTGTAGTTAGACAATTGAGAGATAATTTTGTTATATGGGTTAGGTTGATTTCGATATTACATTACTGAAAAATGGTTTTTGAGAATGAACCCAATAGATCTGAAGGTTGAAAGTAGCCACTTTAAAGTGTTAATTATTAATAAATATTTTATATCCAAAATAGGGATATTATAAAATAATGGGATATATAACAAAAATAAAATAGGGATTTTATAACAAAAATAGGGTTCAGTGAATATTGCCCCCCCGGAAAATTGCCCCCACTGACTGCCCCCCGGAAAATTGCCCCCCAAAATCTAATTTTAAAAAGTTCGCTTTCAGGTATGATAGCCCTCCATCTTGTATATGTTTGACCACGCGCAAAACAAGGAAGGTCATCTAAATTTAGATTATTTAACACTATAAACCTTTCTTCAAATAGCTAACATAAATCTAGTGATAATCTATTGACCTTCTAATCTAGTGATTGTTAAACATTCCTGCATTTATGCTAGCATTAGGTAACCAGATTCTTTCCTACCCAAATATTGTAGACGGTTGGAATGCGTCTCTCAATCCATGGAAGTATTATAGACGAAGTGTTATCGTCTTAAATAATTCCATGCTCAATCACAGAGAATCTAAGCAAAGGCAAGGGTTAAAGTTTAAAACCACATAAGCCATTATAAAATGGAAGTCTTTTTGGTTCCTTAGACAGCTAGTGATCTAGACGAATGTAAAACAACAAAACTGAATATAGTATTCCTGCTCACTAAATCCTCCCCTCCCTGAGGGGTACTAATACTTCTTGAATTATAAGGATTAGTCTTGAGCTGCGTCGAATGATACAAAACACTTCTTCAGTGTTTTAACAGTCTTATTGCGAGTAGATCACAATTTAGATTTTCAAATTTTTTTTGGTGAAATACTTTGATTCAAGAGAAATGTGAAAATCTGACAAGAAAATGCCAAATTCCGGTCCAAATTCCTTTTAACGATATTTATATCAATCTCTTTTTATCGATATTATGAATAAAGAAATCGTGAGAAAAAACTTAATATGAACGAAAAAAAATATGAAATCATCTAAATCAGAGGAACGAAAGGAGCAATAGTCTATTACGTTTTCAGTATTTAACATTAGTCAGCTTCTATGGTTATTCCATTAGAACATTCACCTTTGCATTTG
>JANSTP010270259.1:0-10469 GCA_025330745.1 Cladonema radiatum | reverse complement strand
AAAAATGTTTACTGGGCTGTCGAAAACTGGAAATAGGCCTTTTTTAATAAGAAACCGGTTTTTAAGCAGCCAGCCCTTGAGAGGCTCCAAAATCAGCAGCTGGAGAGCTGGACCTCTAAAAAAGGAGCAAGTCATCACAAAATCTTCTTTGAATAAAATAATATTTTTGGAAGTCTGGGAAGGGACAAATTGAAGAAGTTAAAGTTTGGTAAGATTTCGTGAGTTTCACTTCTCATTTTCAATATTTTGAAAACTGACCATTTGAAAAGAAAAGCTCTATGCATTTCTTGTTTCCCAAATATGTGCTAAACGACTCAGAAGCAACTATGAAGTCTAAAATTCCAAAATATGTAAGCAACTTTGAGGTCTGCACCTCGAGCCTAGTTGCTTATAAAAAAGTGGAATATCATCAAAAAAACTATAGGAATTTCTCTTCAAAACTCTTGGGAGGAAAATATGTCACTTAATATAGATTTCACCAATGTTTATACTATATTGTTATGCTGGCTTCAATTTGAGTTTGAGTTTTTATTTCTTACAAAATGACTTACTTTTTTTATTTGAAAAGGCATATTTTTGAGCAAGGCGGTTATTAATGATTAAATGCTTCTTTAACCACCAAAACCATAAAACATAAATCGCCAATATGTTTGCAAATTAGTTTGAATGTCATCAAACAAACCACTTTTCTAACTATTTTGAACATTCTAAACCTTTGCCTAAAAATAGATATACTGAGTAGCTTGCACGTTTTTTATAAGCAACTAGGCTCAAGGGTCAGGACCTCAGAGTTTCTTTTATTTTCAGAATATCAGACCTCAAAGTTGCTTAGTAGTTGCTTAGTATATATTTATTAATACAAGAAAAGCATATACACATTTTTGATTCTAATGGTGATTTTTAAAAAAATCAAAGTCAATTAAGTGGTGTGCAATGTAAACTTATATTTTTTGAGTAATGATAAATGCTTATTTAGAAAATCCTGTCAAAAGGCTTTTCAAAAACAATAAACTTTGTAAAAAGAAGATTTTGAAAGTTGTTTCTGATTGTGATGGTCGACCCTTGAGTTTCTTATTTTTGTTAGTTGTTTTATACTTCAAAGGTTAGTTGCTTATAAACCAGTTGCTTAAAACAAAATAGTGTACGCTCACAGTATGTCTTCATAAAATTAACACATCAAGAAATTGGGATAATTATGGTCTTAGATAACTTTTTATTTGAATTCGAACTCCTGTAATTCGAATAATTATTTAAATAAAAATAGGACAAATTTTAAAATCTTTTTGAGATTCGCCTGTGATTTATGCTTAAGTTGTTATGTACTGAACCACGAGTTTTGCGTTAGAAGTTGTGAGTTGCAAGATATCATTTACCTTACGCATTTATCTTAAATCTTTTCCTTTTTGCTTTTGGCTATTACTCAAATTTTTTAGGGGTATAGTGAAAAATAGGAAAAAGAGCCTTCCCCCCAATTATCATGAGTTCACAAATAACAGGAAAATTAGATTCTGAAATTAGATTTATAAAGGTTTAAAAATACAACTGCGGAGTGAAGTTTTAGAATCTTGTTTTGACTTCTTCCGTTTCTCACGCCGAGGAAATTATTCATGGGGAGCTTCAGTGAAACCATGTTTAAAATCGTCGAACCAAGTAATGCACTCAGTTTTTGTGTTTTGATGCGGTTATTTTTTGTTGAAAGACGGCAGTATGCCGTCGAGGATGCACCCTTTAGCTAAAAAATATTCTTGACTTTTTTCTGGTTCAGTTATATTTCAGGCTAATCGGCTAACAATCACATGATAGTTTCGGACGTTTTAATTGGTTGATATAATTTACTGAGAATATTATCACATAATAATATCAATATTTTCTCGTCTTCGCACAAATGCAAAATCACAAGCAAGAAGAACATTGAAACACCGAACTGTAGAAGTCTGTGGAATATTAGTATTGCGTTGGGTTGTTTCTGAGAAGCGAGAAAAGATTATTAATAAAAGTGATTGTAGCTTGAGAAGCCGGAAAATGCTATTCTAAAGTTCTTGCAGTAGTTTAACCGAAGATATAGGTAGCTAGTTGGCTACCAAGGAAAAAATATCAAAACGTCATGGCTAGTCAAACTGTTTTTTGCCTTTTCTTTTTCAGTTCTTTTAAAAACAAAAGCAATTTCATCAGTAAAAACTAAATTCGATGCTATTTTTATTCCAAGGAAATATGAAAAGGTTAGTGTGTATTACACCTTGCTCTCGATAGTTACAGAAGTTTTAAGGAAAATAGAGGTAGTCTACCTAATGCCCCCAAAATCAGGTGTTTTACTCAAAGGTCAGTAGAAGCTTAATAGTTTCGGCACCAATAGTTTGACCATGGCTTGATAGTAGGCTGTTCTGTTGATTAGATGAAATTTAGTGTTTATCACAACTCACGGACGAAAGTAGGACGGTTGTGCTGAGCACTATAAAAACATGATGATGCCCAAGATGATGATGTAAAGAAATAATTACCTTTCGTTCTCTTTTTTCATGAATGAAAAATGACCATGAACTTAGTTGCATTTATTCATTTTTATAGAAAGAACATTTGCCCAATATCACTTATACTGTCTGCTCTGAACTTTATTATTGCAATATTGTATTTCGATTGGATAATAAAATTTGAAAACTTATTTTTTAGTAATGATTATAAGATCTGCAAAGACATGTAAAGACTACTGTCAGACGGAACAAGAAAATGGAGTTTATTGGTTTGACCATCCATATACAAAGGATGATAGTATACGCATACCATGTGCTTGCTACGGCGAAGGTCATTTATATATTCTTCAATTAATCCCTTATATCAACGCTTCTTCTCAATAAATATCAACTTTAGAACTGGAAAGTTTTTTAGCATCTTCTCTCTACGAGCACCCTTTGTATCAAGCTAACAGATCTCATAAAAAAAAACTTCTCTCTAGCTTTTAAGGGCTTGTTCTCACTTATGGAAGCGTGGTGGAGTCATTCAGGGCAAAACGAGCCGTCAAAGCAAAGCGAGTCATAGACTCTATAGTTGCTTCTAACATGGACCACATCGGTGGTCTTTGTAATATATTCGCGCCAAAATGTTAGCATGGGCATTTGACGCAAGTACCCATGTGGTCCACGTTAGAAGCAGTTATAGAGTCTATGGCTCGTTTTCCCTGGACGGTACAATGGCGGTACCTGGATTTGTGGTCAATAGAGAAGGTCCTTGTAAGGGAAAATAGGGTATACTAAAGTCACAACATGAACTGCGGAAAGTTTGCAAGTGGAACTTTGCCACCGGAAGTTTTACCACCGTATTTTTGCCACAAGTAACTTTCCCACTGACATGTTTTGCCAGTGGTAATTTTTCCACCAAATTTGATATTTGCAAAATTTTGTAGGTAATTTTGCAGCTTGATTCAACTGACTTACAACTTCAATATAGAAAACATCAACGTTAACGAAAAAACTGAAGAAGAGGCAAAGTGAAAAAGTATGAAGTATCGAAAATCAATACTTAAAACTGCTTCTGGACTTTTTTCTGAACACTTAGTTTGGCAGAAATTAGTACCAACTTGTCAACGTGAAAATTCGACTTACTTAGTAATGTCTCCCTAGCAAATGATAGAGCTTGAAGTATGTGACGTCGTATTTAGGAATGTTTAGGACATCACATTTGAAAAATTGATTAACTAACCAGTGGATTTAGGTTTTCTCCAGGTTTGAACTTGCTTAAACAACTTGCTGCCAATGTAACCTCATGATCAAGAAATTTGTTTTTCCCCTCGTTTTCGTACTCAAATTCAAAAAAATTACCTCCTTTAGCCACGGCTTAACAATTTCCTTCCTCCTTTAGAACAAGTTTATCAACTCCTAAAATAGTAGAGCTGCTAAAGCCCATACTTTAGCCAAATCGTTCAAGAAGTAAACAAATTGTGAAACGTTGCACAGATCATGTACATGATGTATAGAATCAATTAAGAAGGGGTGCCCAAAAATCTGACCTTGTTTTGACGTCATTTTGACGTCATCATTACGTCATTTAAATCATGCTTTAAGCCTTATTCTAGTTAAAAGGAAAATTTTAATTTCACAAAATCTACAAAAGCAATAGCAATTCACTTGAAATTTTCACTAAGTGTAAAGAATTTAGTTGTAACTTTTTTAAAAAAACATTGGACTTCACACATGACCCTACCCCGTGTCTGCAACCCCTTTTTCGGACGTTGGTGGAGCAATTTTTGACCAATAACAAAACTGTTCGCATAATAAAAGAACAACTAAAAATTATCTTATGTTAAAACTTCTCAGGATAGTAGACCATGATCAGATTAATTACTGTCGACGTCAACAACGTCAAAATGACATTTTTTGATAGGTGGCATTCTTTGCGTTTGATGACGTCGTCAATTTCTCACTTCAAAAAAATGATACCCTAACATCATATTTGAACAGCAATTGATAATTTCTACTTTCCTGCATAGCTTCATTCAAGTACAGGCAGTATATCATAAGAAATAGTTACTACATTCATTTAGCAAATTTGGCCTGCTTGGCGCTCCATATAGGGAACAAGTTAGGTAAAATACGACAAACCCTGATAATTCTCAAACTGAAGTTCATATCAACTAAAAGTATTGACTTTATTAGTTTTCTGAAATATTCTGGTGGTTTTTTGGAAAAGCAGCCAAAACAAAACTAAAATGCACAGATTTTAGACGTTTTTTATGACGTCGTTACAGGGTTACGCCTCGACTTTGAGGTCACCTTTTTATTTTATGAAACTCTGAATGAGATTTGACATTTGAGGTAAGTTTGACATTTTCAAGTAAATTTTGAATTTCCTGTTTAAGCTAAGGAGGAGGAGGGGGGTAAAAAGACGAAATCTAAATAAGGTTATTTCCCCAATTTTCTACCAAAGCAAATGCAAGTTTTATAAAGTTGGAAAAAGTAAGAAAACCTATGTCATTAGTATGATGAATCATATAAAGGTTAAAAAATGCAAAAAATGAGTCCTTAAGTCAAGGGACTAGGTAATGACATCATCAAAAGCGTCAAATATGGTGTTTTTCACAGACCTATAGGCCCCTCATGACAATTAGGCAAAAATTTTCAGATTTTCAGGTCAATCAGATTATATTACTTAGTTTCTTTGAGAATTTTGTTTTCATCTTTCTTTGGCCTGCTAAATGGTGCCAAAAAAGAAAAACAAAAAAAATACTGTCTCTATCTTAAGCCACACTTACTATTTTTGAATAAAATTATTCAAAAATGTGGTAAATAAGTCAAATGTTCTCTAAAAACAGTTTTGTAGCTTGAGTCATTTTAGTGTCACTACTGTTAATATTTGCCAAAATAGTTGCTTCAACTTAAGAAACTTCTCCTTGTAAATAAAATGCCCCATTACAAAATTGAGCATCATTACCACACCAATCATCTGTTTTGAAGTGGGTCATTTTCTTACATAGATATTTATGTAAAATCGTGCTCTGAAGAAGAGCAGGTGACTTCATTAAAGATTCATTCCAAATTTTATGTCTTTTCCTCTACCAAAGAAAGTTTTTAGTAGCCCATTTTGGCATGAGATGAAATTCATAAGACTCCTTTATAACTCACCAGAAAAGCAGAATGCAACAATCAATGCTCTAGAAAAGATGAGACTTTATTTTTATCCCTCTTGTTGTGCCCTACTCTGTATAATCCTTTCATGGAAGACAACAAGTAAAAACGCCCCTTTTTAAGCACATAATTTAAAAACTCTTTCATAATTTAAATTTTTTTTCAAGTTTTCAGAACAGGAGGGAATGCAGAATTTCTCAAGTAGATGGGACCATAAACTAAGCTTTAGGGGTTACTGATACTAGCTCTAATATTCGCATTCTGTTATTGGTCTGTTTGGTCACGGTTCTTAACGTTTTTTATGACAGAAAGTGAAATTTAAAAGTTGAATTCAGGAATTTGGAAGTGCTTTTCCAAGGCTATACGAATATATTTTGATAACAATCCATAACTATTTTTGCAAATTCTTTAACCAAAAACACCCTATACGCTTACTGTACGCTTACTGCTACTTAAAGATGGTTTCTACATCTTGGTTTAGGGAGATGCGAGGAAGCATTGATCAGTTTATAAAGATTCGCTGGCCCCATATTCTATTTGGTTCTAGATTTGTCTGAGAATAGTTTTGCTTGAATCTTTGGTTTCATTTAGATTCATTTGGGACATGGAGTAAATGCGAAGACGGTGGATGGTGGTGGGGATGCAGCGGGAACGTTGGTTCAAAATCTCCACTCATCAGTATGGAGTACAAAAAACAGGCCATATTTCTTTCTGAGATGTAAAAATGGAAGACTGGGAGAATGCATAATCCATGACTTTCAAGTTAAGTTACGGGTTATAACGAAAGCTATGAATTGATAAACAAAGGCAGGAGTTGCTCTATAAACTAAGCAAGCTAATATATGAAAATGAAAATTGAATTTCTCAAAAATCCAGTTATATAAGACTTATAAACCTGTATAAACATTGTTGAATTGTGAAGTAAGTCATTGTTGGAACCACACAATTCGAACAAATTCTTCAGTATTTTAACATTCTATTTACATGAATTTAAACTCCAAGAACTCGAATGTTTATTTTTACCGAACAATGCTTTCGGCTTCTTGATGAGGATTTAACGTTTAGCTCTTAATTCCTCTCTGAGCTGTTGCTGTGCTCATTACTAAAAGCTTTGTTTTTATGTATACTTTGCTTTGAAAATTGCTTATACGATAACTTGTGCGTAACTTATAACTTATACGATAACTTCTATTGCGGATGCCTCTTGAATCCTAAGCCTACAGAAGAAATATTATTTATGACAAGTGGTAGATTCATTTCTAAGTTGTACTAACTATATTTGAATTATGTCTATAATGTAATTAGTGTTGTAGAAATATTTTTGCAGATAGCAGATTTATCGGTAGATTTCTTTATCTGATGTAATGATATTCAACTGATTTATGTTTAAAGTGTAACAATTTTTGCAGCCAGTAGCCATAATTTGCATTTGCTTTGCCTTTTCGTTGTGCTTACACCCCAGTCTCAGTAACTCGTTTAGGTTTGCCTGGTGAGTTACTTTTACACTTTTGATCTTTTCTTTGAACTTTCAAGTAGGCTAAAGACAAAACATTTGTATTCTTGTTAAAAGCATATAAACAAGAGTAAAAAATAAAGGGAATATATTTCTAAAACTTTAACCTTAATTGAATGAAAATCCAAATTTTACTTTCCCATTGGGTTTTCAGACGAAGTCTGTTTTCTCAATGAACCGGACAAACAGTGGGGTTGACCAATAGAGACCGAGTATTCTCTACAGGGCACTTAATTGGTCATTTATTTCATGTGGGAGCCAACGAAAAATCGTCACCTAATTTCAATATTAGGAAATTAGAAAATTTAGCAGAGGATAAAAAACGCACCTCAAAATACCATTCGATTTTCACAAGGCACTAGTCATTGCTTGAGACCTCTTATCAGTTGAGCGAACTAATAGCGAACTCAAGATGTTTTGCTATGTTAAATGTGGAAGACCTTTTTAATTGGAAGATTGTTTGCAATTTGACAGTCAAATAATTCATTGTTTTAAAACAATGGAAATACCTAAATTTATTGATGGAAAATATTTCATATTGTTTTTCACTAAAATCTTACTGAACCTCCTTTCTGCTCTTTTATGCAATTGCTTACATTGACTTCTTAAAAACAACTTCTAAATAAAGCCTAAACATCCCCAAGGACCAGAAACTCCTTTTTATTTTATTTTTATTTGGTTGTTCTTTAATCAAGTTTATTTAGAACACTACCCAAGTAAACTTAACCTCATTTCCTTTTCTTTAAACCACATTATCTTGGGCTAACCCTTTTTTAATAATCCCTTGATAATTTAAGAATTGGCTTGCACCACGGATTTACACAAGAGCCAAATTTTTTTCTTTTATGGTTTCATAGTATTTCAAAAGATCTGTACATAAATATAGGTAATAATAAATTATATCAAACACGTTATATATTGTAGATAATTCTTTTGTGTATAATTGACATGACTATGATACAGGAAACGAGAAGAAAACCTCTCTTAGTTTTATTTACGTGTAGCTTTTTCTTTTTTACCATGTTGATTGTTGTTACAAGGTGGAGCAACTGTTATTACAAAGTAGGACAGCTTTTTGTTATTACTGAGTGAGGCAAGTGAGGATAGCTCTGTTATTACAAAGTGGGGCAGGTATTAAAAAGTGGGGCAATTTTTAAAGAGTGGGGCATGACACCTTCAATTCGATAAATAAAGAGGATGTTAGAGACATTCTAAATACCTTTGATACTGAGAAGTGGAGTCGTAAAATGACTTACCTACAAGAATTTTCAAAGAAAACTCTGATTTATTTGAAGAATTTCTCACTTAAAATATAAAATTACGTATAGAAAATGCAGTCTTTCCAGATGATATAAAAGAAGCTGATATCAAACCAGTTTTTAAAAAGGGGGGGGTGAAACCGATGTAAAAAACTGTATGCCAGTAAATATAACCCCAATCTTATCAAAGATCTAAAAAATGTTTATATAACCAACTTTTGTCACACTTTCTGATTTGCACGATAGTTTCAGATACTTTACCGACACACTCTAACTTCGACAGTTTTAAAGTCCGACAAGACAAAAGTTACAACCGCACCCTTTTGTTTCAGTAACTTGAAAATAGTTATAAGCTTGTTCTTAACTAAACTGAAAAAAGCAATAAAAAACTGGTAGAATTCTTTTTTTGACAGCAATATAGAGTTTCAAACAAAGCAAAAAGATTGCATCTTCAATCGATGCAAACCAGGGAGTATGCAAATCGAAATGATTCTAAGAGATCTCATAAATTTTTATCTTATCTTTCAATTCTTTAGGGTGAGGCATGTATTTGTAAGTATTGCAGTTCACAAAAAAGTTTGATTGTATTCTCATACATGTATGTCTCAAAAACCGTCTTTGGTATGAACACAATGTTCTCAGTTTTATAAGAAAACCATCATCCAAAAATTTAATTTCATTCCAAGGGCTCCTTTTCTGCTGAAAGAAAAGTTAGAAAAATTGGAAAAAAGTTAGAAAAAGACGCAACTTTAGTATTTGAGTGTCCGTTGTGTTTTATGAAATGTCCATTTGCTAAAGCATCTTTGACAAAGGGATTGAAAGATGCAAAAATTTGCTTACACTGGAAAAAGTTTAAACGAAAAACACTTTGGAATAAATATTGAATGAATCAAATTGATAAAATATGGAATCAACTGTCGGATAGATGAGATGTCGGATAAGTTAACCATCGGAAAAATGCACATCTCAGTTATTCGACATTTCAACTCTCCCAAAATTGTCATACAATTAACTGTCGGACAACAAGTGAGTGTCGGACAAGTGGACTGTACCCGTTTCAGAAAAGTCTTAAACTCACAAAATTGTCTGATTGCCATGATTGAAAAGTGGCACAAGTTTCTTGATCAGGCTTTTGGGGTTTTACCAGCTGACTTATCAAAAGCTTTTTACTGAATCCCGCATGACTTGATTATGGTTAAACTTGATGCGCATGGTGTTCATAAAACTGCTATCAAATTAATTCAAAATTATTTGTCTAATCGTAAACAATGTGTTAAAAAAGAACACACTTTTATTGAATGAGCAGCAATACTAGCTGGGTTCTGCGAGGCTCTATTCTAGGATCTATTCTCTTTTAACATTTTTATATGTGACCTTTTTATATTCCTTGATATTTCCTTGATATATGTGACCTTTTTTGTTCTTTTTCCTTGATATTGCTAGTTATGCCGATGACAACTGTCCTTATTTTGGGAATGTTGATACTATGTCGATTATCGAAGATATTAAAATAACAACAAATATTCTGTTTAACTGGTTTTACGACAATGAGATGAAAGCAAATCCTGATAAGTCTCACATGCTTTTAACCCTATTTGCCATGGGGGGGGCGGATTCCGCCCCCCCCCCCTATAAACTTTGCACCGCTAAATTTTTCTAAAAAGCCGGTGTGCCTAATGTTTTGTGGCTTTTAGTTTTAGGGACTATCGAATATTTTGACCAATTTTCAAGAAGTTTGGACCCATAGAACGGTGACAATGTCCCAATTTCGGACGAAATTTGCCCGAAAAATCAAGTAAAAATAAGAAATATTTTTAAAAAACCAAGTATAGCATGCTCAAATGTACTTTTTGAGGCTGAATTCTGATAGAGCATCACAACAAAAGTATGTACACTAATTTTTGTGAAAAAATATTGAGTCCTAGAAAAATTAAGGCTGTTTTTGAGAGAAAGTCAATAAAATCGGCAAAATCGGTACCATTTCCGTCATGTGATGACGTCACCACTGTAGTGATGACGTCATCAAAATAATTATGACGTAATTTTGTACATCAAGTGTTGTAGTATTAGTGGACAAAGTTT